>JAATLQ010004067.1:1224-73788 GCA_013421005.1 Heliconius erato x Heliconius himera | reverse complement strand
TGCTGCACTAACCAATCGAGAGGACAATAACACCTACACCTTGACAGCCCCGCTCGCTCTCTGGTACGCCGGCCCAGAAAGCGACCCGACTGCCCGGCAAATCGGTCGTGTCATTGCCCTTTCGCTTGGTCGCTGTCACACAAACGACATCCAAATCTCTATCATCCATCGCATCTAATAATTCATTCATCTTTTCTTCCATCCCTCCTCTTACATTCCACGTAGCTATTTGTAGCTCCATCCTCCACCTCGTGGCGTGTTGGGTGGCGGTCTCCAACGCCGCATTCGTCGCCACTTGACACACCATTGTACCCCCATTATAACTTATATATAGTTATATAGTTATAGTTATAGTTTTGAAGCAATAAAAAATTATATATCTACTCTACTGTGGTTTGAAATCTGAAATTATTTTGACCATTTTAAAGGGCAACAAGTCCTAAGCCGCACCAGGCAACAAATACCCTAGCTACGCCACTGATTGCGTGTTGAGTGGCAGAACTCAACGCCACGCTTGTCCTCGACACTAGAGCGAAGAAATGGAAATATAAATTTAAGTAAATATTTCATCTCCTCGAATGGGGATTGAACCCACAACCAGTCGGTTTTACAGTCTCACTTTGTGCCCCTGCGCCACGCCAATCAGTCAAAATATATCAATTTTGTTCTACATCCCATAACAAATAGTGAATCGTTTTAACATGTTTATTTATTATAATATTTGATTTTCATATTATTTCTATATAGCGTAAGTACTTTCTTGAGTCCATACAATATAGCGCGCGCAAATGAACCGGCTATAACGCTCACAAAATGGCCGATTTGTCAAACAAATATATGAAACTCAGGGCTTATTACGTCAGTACATTTTATGTGGCCAATAACAGTTTATCGGTAAGTAATTCCAGCATTCTATTAGAATAGTATATATAATAATATCTATATGATAAAATAAAATGAGGCCAGTCGTGGCGCAGCGGCACGAGGTGTGACTGTAAAACCGACTGGTTGTGGGTTCGATCCACACTCGAGGAGATGAAATATTTACTTAAATTTATATTTCCATTTCTTCGCTCTGGTGTCGAGGCTAAGCGCGGCGTTGAGTTCTGCCACTCAACACGCAATGTCTCCAGAATTCGGCAGAAAGTGGGGAACGGAGTGTCTTAACACTAGGTTCCCTCTGTCTAGCCTGCTGTGTGCGGGATACAGCGTGAAGCTGATTTATTTATATGATAAAATGTGCTGTGGTCTCGACTTATGTGTATATAGTATCGTTTTCTCGTATCAGAATTGCTAATAAAGAGGGAATGTGTGCCAGCGCAGGCGCAGGCGCAGCGTACAGTGGCGCCCTCTGGACAATCGGTTAGAGCGGCCGAATGAATTAATGGACGCCCGGACAACCTTTTTGCATATACTTGAACACGATTTTATACTAGATCTCGTACTGTGTTATTAGAAACGGTTATTTCGATGTAGGTATATATAGTTAATTTATATATGTGATGTGGTTTTAGATTTAATAGATGTTGTGTTGCGGCTGTTGTGGGGAAGGGATTGTTATTATGATGGTTGTGGGTTCGATTTCTAATTTTTCGTTTCTTTGCTCCGGTAATTAGGTAAAGCGCGGCGTTGACTTCCGCCAATGCAATGCTTCAAGGTTTCCACGGGAAGTGGGAAACGGAAGTGTTTTAATGGGAACGGAGGGATGTAATTCTATGTTCTCAGGGTCTCTCTGCCTACCTTGCTATGTGTGAGATTCAGTGTGAAGCTGAAAAATATATGGTATAACGGTCGCCGTAGTGGCAAAGTGTTATAGTATTTGATTGTTAACACGACGCTTGTGGGTTCGATTCCGCCCCGAAAATGAATCAGTGAATTATTTTCATATTCATGAGTTCCACCACCCAACACAAATGTCTCGAAAAGTAAGCGAAATATGCATACGAAGCAGTGCAACAAACTTAAAACCAACTAACAATATAGATCATCTCCTTGAATACTACAATCAATAGTTGATTTAAATAAGTGAATCAAGCGCATAATGGCTGCCCATCGAGAAGTCGATTTAGTTGCTCACCATATGTTCTAAGATACACCCTACCTGGTCGTAGAATTGCATACTTTCTTAACCAATTGGAACTGAATTAAATTAAAATTAAATATATTAAATCAGCTTCACGCTGTATCCCGCACACAGCAGGGTAGGCAGAGGGAACCTAATGTTAAGACACTCCGTTCCCCACTTTCTGTCGAATTCTGGAGGCATTGCGTATTGAGTGGCAGAACTCAACGCCGCGCTTGTCCTCGACACCAGAACGAAGATATGGAAATATAAATTTAAGTAAATATTTCATCTTCTCGAGTGGGGATCGAACCCACAACCAGTCGGTTTTACAGTCACACTTTGTGCCGCTGCGCCACGACTGGCCTCGTAGGCAAATGAAGCGATAATGGCTGCCCATCGAGAAGTCGATTTAGTTGCTCACCATATGTTCTAAGGCACATCCTACCTGGTTCTAGAATTGCATACTTTCTTAGCCAATTAGAACTGAATTGCCGCTCATATTGACAGCGTGCTTGTCGATTCACACTGGAACTAGATAGTACCTTCTTCCTGTTTGCGAGAGAATTATACGGGGATTTAGATTACAAGGCTGAATGATATTGTTTGCGCTGCTTCGCCACATGGATTATGGAGTGTGTTTTAATAGAATTTGTGGTAAAAATAAGATTAGGGACCATAGTGTAGTGGAGGAGTGATCCACGTCAGTGTGTTTACGTGACAGGTTGTGGGTTAGATTGATCAAAAAACGTTGTATCCCGCACACAGCAGGGTAGGCAGAGGGAACCTAGTGTTAACATACTCCGTTCCCCACTTTATGCTGAATTCTGGAGGCATTGCGTGTTGAGTGGCAGAACTGAACGCCGCGCTTTGCCTCGAAACCAGAGCGAAGAAATGGAAATATAAATTTAGGTAAATATTTCATCTCCTCGAGTGGGGATGGAATCCACAACCAGTCGGTTTTACAGTCACACTTTGTGCCGCTGCGCCACGACTGGCTTCTTAGATTGATGATTGAATGAATTTTATTAAAAGTTTGAGATCTCCAATTTAAGTACGGAAACGTCGATTGGCGAGTCCGGCTCGCACTTGTCTGGTTTTTTTTTCACTTTCATATTGATATCAACTTAATAGTGATGTGCTGTTTGGTGGCACTCTTATAAAGTGTTTCATATGCAATCGATATCTCAAACACATTACTACAGTACATAAAATATAGAACATACTACATTAATATATTCAAATATAGGCAAAATCAAATTAAGCTATAATTGGGTCTCTAAATTAAGCAATTAAAGGCTAACTTTCGTCAATAAAACTGTTCTATTAACTACCCCTAAATATATAGAATGTACAAGTCGTAAGTATAAAGTGGTGTATTATTAAGTTAATGTATTCATAGTCTATTCGCCTGTTCGTGTAATGCTTGGACTTCACTAGCGTCTAATATGATTCTGAATGTTAGTTTTAATATGAGTTGAGAATATGAAACGGAAGTAGCGTTGTATTTATAAGATGTTGAATGTAGGGTAGATGTAAGTTTTTTTATTGTATTTTTTTACCAGTTTCACGCTGTATCCCGCACATAGCAGGGTACGCAGAGGGAACCTAATATTAAGACACTCCGTTCCCCACTTTCTGCCGAATTCTGGAGGCATTGCGTGTTGAATGTCAGAACTCAACGCCGCTTATATTTATTATATTTAATATTAAAATGTATACTATATTTTGTAGAACTATTTAAAATATATGTTAAATTAATTATAAATATCTATATTTAAAAATAAATTATTGATGTATATACAAATCAAAATTTCGACCACTATAGTTATTATTTGGAAAAGAGAGATTTCAATAAAAATAACAGTTTAATCTCTCCCCTTTCCTTTTCCTCCTATATATTTCCTCTTTCTATTTCCCAAAACCCAGTGATAGGCAGTATATGAGAAACATAACAGAACATCACACTCTGTCTAGACCAACAACGCTTTTATTTAAAATCGAAATATTTTCTCGTTAATATTTAGAACTAGTATTCAAATGTGATAGTTAAAAATTATGAACAAAAAAATTGTAGTAGGTAGTTGAGCTATATTGTGTAGCTTCTTACTACATAATATTGTTTTTTTCGTAATGTTAGAAAAGTGCATAGGCTAAACATTAGGTTCCCTCTGCCTACTTTTTAACATATGTGAGGCTATTAGTGGCGCAATGGCCGTAACACGAGAGGTTGTAGGTTCCATTTCCACTTGAGGAAATTTTTTTTTTATTTTTTCGCTCTGGTAACGAGTCAAAGCGCGGCATTGACTCCTGCCACTTAACACGCAACGCCTCCCGAATACAGCGAAAAGTAGAGAACAAAAATGTTTTACTAAAGACTTCTGTCTTAACACTACGTGCCCAGGTTCCCTCTACCAACCTTACTGTCTGAGGTATAAACCATAAAACAAACTAAAAAAAAAACAAAAAATATCAATAATCATACGTGTAACCCCAGTACAAACTAAATGTTCAAATAAAATAGCAATGACATATAGAGCGGGTTTTAATTAACAAGCGCATACGACGCACTCTAATATGCATACGACGGACGCCGTAATGAGGGAAAATGATATGTATAAATACGTGGTCGGACTAGGAGTGAAGGAGCTGGTCGGTCAGATAGTAGAGCTCGAATGTAGAGAGAAATATGTAAGTATATTTCTTTTTTTTTGTTTTTTTTTTCATTAGTTTCATGCTCTATCTCACGTAATGGGGGGTAGGCAGAGAGAATCTAGTGTTAAGACACTCCGTTCTCTATTTTCCAATAAGTTGTGGGGGCATTGTGTGTTGAGTAGCGGAATTCAGTGGCACGTTTCGTCTCAACACAAGAGCGAAAAAATAAAATATTAAATATTTCATTTCCTAGAGTAAGAATCGAACATACAACCTTTCGTGTTAACAGTCACACGAAGTCAAAGTCACATTCAAATTAAGTGACTCAGGTCTCTCTCTAGTCGCTGGCTAGATTGTCTCAGCTTTTTCTATATGTGGGATATAACGAGAATTAGGTTCTCTCTGCTATATGTGAAATAAAACGGGAATTACCATTTTTATTTTTAATCTTTATGGTTGTCGTTTGTTGTTGTACAATGGAACGTGCTATCACAGGAACTACAGGCTACTCCATTTATTAATTAACAAAGAAGCATCTTGGCTAATAATACATTATTGTTCGGATGATTCTAAATATTAATAAATAATAATTCATTCCCTCGACTGGGAATCGAACCCACAACCTTCATCGTTACAGTTACACCCTTGTGCAGCAGCAGTCTATATATTCAAAACATTAACATAACTCTATACATATATCTGTTTCACACGTCCTCGTTATCGTCCATCTCTTACATATGAGTGCAAAAGACCATAAAACGTATTTAGTTTATTTTTATGGCACTTACAGCAAACGTGCAAAAAACATATAAGGCTTTTGACAGATAGACGCGACATTTTGATACGCGGGTTATATTATATATTGAGATAATTAGAGATCAAAGTGACACGGTAGGAAAACGTACGTGGGTTCGATTTTTACTCGGGGCAATTTGTTATTTTCATTTGTTCAAGAAAACGCCACTCAACACGAAATACATCGAACTCGAGCGGAAAGTGAGCAGCAGAGTGTTTTGACACTGGGTTCTCTTTGTATACTATGCCGTAGGATAAAACAAGAACTGATAAAAAATAGAGTAGGTGCTGTTCCCCAATTAACAAAGTAATAGAAATTAATTTAAGAGCATCTCGTCTGTTCAATTCTAGAAGAATGACTTTCATTCTTTGTAAATATAAAAAAAAATTGAAGCCATATCCCGAACATCCCATTTGCATCATATAAAATTGATATAAACTTTCTAAATATTTAAAAAAAAGCACACAAATCACACAACATAATTTTTCACATAAAACAAAAAAAAATGGATGTAAATAAGGCTTTAATATCTAATTTTAGTAGATCCACATATTTTTAGACTCTTTTTTTTATTAAAATATAATCATACAACACCGACTACAAGATTTTTATTAATTTTATAAATGAATTACAATCTACTTGTATGGACAGCCCCTAATATGATGTCTTATGTCGTGTCGTGAGACGCACCACTTGTAGATATGTACGTGAATGTACCGTGTTATGCAAACTTCTTAAAATTATATAAAAGTGGCCTATTGTCATAACGAAAAATATAAAAAAAAAACTAGATATAATATATACATTAAGGCTTGTGATTATGAACGCGACAGGTTGTGGGTTCGATTCACAGAATTCCTCTAGAGTTCGGAGGAAAATGGAGAACGGAGTGTTTTAGGTCTAGGTTATATCTGTCTACTTTGCAGTGTGCGGGATACAACGTGGAACTGAAAAGAAAGATCCATATATTATTAACCTTCGAATAGCTAGGACACCAACTGCACGTCCTGTTACAATTTTTTTGTAAATGTAAAACTGTGAGTTCTTACCTATAGAGACATGTTTCTAGAAGGTACTCCAGCATCCAGTCCACTGAGATCAGTACCAAGAAAATAAATATAAACTAACCATCAAGTATGATACATGCCTCCTAATAAAATTTGTGAGCTTCGCAAAAGTTTTATAAAGCTGCTCAATGAATTTTAAATTAAAATTAACACTGCATCCCGCAGACATCATTGTAGGCAGAGGAAACCTAGTGTTAAGACACTCCGTTCCGCACTTTTCGCCGAGTTCTGGAGGCATTGCGTGTTGAGTGGCGAAACTCAACGCCGCGCTTTGCCTCTACACCACAGCTAAGAAATGAAAACATAAATGTAAATAAATATTTCAATTCCTCGAGTGGGGATCGAACCCACAACCAGTCGATTTTACAGTCACACTTTGTGCTTCTGCGCCACGACTGGCCTCATGAATTTTACTAGCTTAAAAAAATGGATTTTTATAGAAACAAAATGGTAAAAATTATTCTCATTTCATTCTGTATATGTGAAACATATCCTTAAATACTAACATGAATTATTTGTCAATCCTTAATAACAATATAAAAGTGACGCGAAAGTACAATCGCTTGTATAACGTCGTGACCGTTTTAGATAAATGGACATATGGGGTTGCACAAGGCACGAAGGCTGTTACACATAAGAGATATAAATAAAATATTTTAGAAATATATATTATTGTATATATTATTGCGGCGTTGAGTTCTGCAACTTAACACGCAATGCCTCCAGAATTCGGCAGAAAGTGGGGAACGGAGTGTCTTAATACTAGGTTCCTTCTGGCTACGATGCTGTATGCGGGATACAGCGTGAAGCTGATAAAAAAAAACAAAAAATCCTTTAAAATATTTTAGAAAAACGCAATTTTTTCAATTGAAATATATATTATTGTTACTCACACGGTTTTTACTGTGGCCGAAGCTAGATTTTTTTGGTCAAAATTCTGAAAACTGAAACCAAACCTACAGACGGTCATTAATTTTGCAACTTTTCTCTATCACTAACGATAATGATTTGTTATAGGAATTTGATTAGTATCTAACATTGTTGTAGGTAGTGACTTTCATTCTCTGTTATTAGGTATTAAAATTTTTGTGTACTAGATTAAAATTTGTTTAGCTGTTTTTATCATAAAAAGATACTATATAGGTTCAATTAGACTTAAATTATTATACAGTTTCCATAAAAAAATATAGATGCTTGGAGATTTTAAACGTTACATTTTCGTTCAAGGAAATATTTACCTGTAAATGATTTTACAGGATGTCTGAGCTTCACACTGTATACCACACATAATAGGATAAGCAGAGGGAACCTGGGAAGAAGTGTTAAGACATTTCGTTCCCATTGGGACACTTCGCCTAATTCAGGAGGCATTGTGTGTTGAGTAAGTGAAACAATAAAACTAAAAAAAAAACAATATCCTGTCAGAAATTTAACCCACCATGTATACTATATATAAAATGGCTGGTATTTAAACAATGGTAGCCCGCAATTTAAAGTTCACTACAATTTACTAACGCGTTTTGTAACATGTATATTATTGTGTTAACTTATAAATGGATATCGCTTTCTAAATTCTTGGCTTTAGATGGCAAGTGTGGAGTGGAAGTCGTGTGAACTGGTGATCGTTTCTAATAGGGCATCGTGAAATTTTATTTGATGTATGTATATATGTGTGTATATATCTGTAGTGTACTTATAAATACTTTTAATATGAAAGTTTTACTACCATGGGTAGAGAGAATGGAGTGCCAAGCGATGCTACTCAATTTCCATCATACATTTTTCTTTGTCCTTCAATTTCACGGTGACGTCCTTGCTAATAGCTGTTCTATGTGGCCCTATATATCCTAAGAATGATAATGAAATGATATAATGGAAGATGTCGAGATGAGATCGCAAGTCCACATACACACACACAAAATTGACCTTTTTTGGATTTTTTTCTATTATAACTAAGTATCGTTGCAGTAAAACAGCGTCGGTACAAATACTGCACTGTTTACAACGAAATGTGCAGCTGTGCTGACGTTTCGTTCTTCTCGACATTCTTCTCATCAATGCACATAAGAACCGTTATCTTTGTTACCGGCACTTTCCGTCTTTTCTAAACATACTTCTTTGAAATACCACCTCAATCACTTGTTAAGACACACACACACACAGACAGACACAGTTACTTTCACATTAATATTAGTATGTATACTTCAGGTTTTTCCTTTTTTATAATCCATATTGATCTCAGCTTCACTGTACACTGTTAACAGTGATATTTGTAGGTGAATACAAAGTACATAGATTTCTTGGAGTTCGTAATCGAGAGATATATTTGTTCAGATATTTTTTTTTTATTCATAAAATGTTTTGAATTGAATGTCCGATTTTAATAATTTAAAGAAAAAATTGGAAGTATTGAAACCTTTGTATATATTGAGTCTCGAATATGAAATTATTTATATGGATAAGGAGTCATATGAAGGAATGGATAACATGATCTGATTTCTATCTAATATTAAACTGTAAAAAAAATGTTGTATTCTGAAAATTATAATAGTAGAACATATTGTATCGTGATTTTTTTTTAGATGGATTTGTTCCTTTATTTTGTACAACTTTTTTTGTTCCTTCTTCAACAGTTTCTGCAGCACATGCGATGAAAGCTTCCCTTTATCCCTACTTTTTTACCCCTTGGGTTATATATGATATTATTGCAATTTTAGTAGGGACCGATACGACATTCCGTTCTCCACTTTTGCCAAATTCTGGAGGCTTTGCGTTTTGAGTAGTGGAACTCAACGCCGCGGTTTGCCTCGACACCAGAGCGAAGAAATGGAAATATAAATTTAAATAAATATTTCATTTCTTCGAGAGGGGGATCTTACCCACAACCAGTCGCGTTTTAGTCACACTTTGTGCCCTTGCGCTACGACTGGGCTCAAGAATATAGATAGATAGATATATGGCTTATATTATATACTAATTTCGTGTATAAGAAAGACACTGTTTAATCATTATTTTTCGTTAAATCCATAATTGACTTGAATTCTAAAAATAGACATTTAAAATTATTACTATAAGTATTTTATAATATTTTATAATATTTATTATTAATAATACTTTATTAAAATTAATATATTTATAATAGTCATTACTATTATACCGGCATACGATTAATATATCAAATACGTATAGATTAAATTTAATGACTCGTGTAATAGCGCTGGTTGTATTGGGTGCGCGTGCGCACAATGCAGATAATCAGGTGTTACCCGGTGCCCTATATAATGCGAAATGGAAACGCTAAAGGACTTATTGTACAGAGTGTGCCTGGACTTGGTTATTATTATATTTTTTTATCTGCCCGTTATATCTGTAATGTAATGAAATAATTGCTTTTTTTTAAATTGTTTTGTAAAATTTTTGGAGAGGGGCGCTAATGATCACAACAAAGTTCTTAAATAAAGTAAAGTTTATTCGTTTTCGAACTTTATGTATCACTCTTTAAGTTCAAATATATTTTTTAAAATAAATCAGCTTCACGATGTATCCCGCACACAGCAGGGTAGGCATAGGGAACCTAGTGTAAATACACTCCGTGAAATAAAATTTTTAATTTTAATTTGATTTAAAATCTAGTGTTAATGCAATTCTCGAGACATTGCATGTTGGCGGACCACAATGCTGTACTTTGTCTTGTTACCAGAAAAAGAAAACGAAAATAATTTGTTCCTCTAAGTGAAATTTTGTTTAACAACCGTTGCGTTGATGGTCACACACTGTATTGGTGCACAACGACGGATTTGGCCATTGTAGTGCAGGTTAAAAGCCAAATGGCATAGGTAATGTTAATTTAAAAAAAAAGGCTTATAACTTAAGATAGACATTTTTGTCTCTGGTTGCAACAATATTATTTAGTACACATAAAAGATATACGCATTAATAGAAATGTTATTATTAATTATACCTAACTAAAATATTAAAAAAAACGGCTTAACTTAACCAGCTATTAAAAAAGAACAGCCTGTATAGTGTACCTTGTATAGCGTGTTACGGTACATTATCCTGCGATGTGGGCGCTCGCCCACGGCCGCCACGCTAGCGGGGCCGTACTGATACTGATGTGGCTACCACAGTCCACAGCCAGCTACACCTGTGCTTGAGGTATTTGCGGGTTGATGAATAATTTATATTGAACGTTGGTTAAATATTTAATGAGGATTGGGAGGTTTTTTTTAATCGTTACTAAATCGTTTATCTTACTTTATAATGTTCTGGTTCTGTTAAAAATTATATACTTAATACTATCTTTTAAAAATCCCTTTTTTTCTGTTGTTGTTGTTCAGGTCTTTGTCACCAACAACACATATTATATAAAAATAAGAAAATTTTAAAAAATATATATGCATCTATCAATACATTCTCTCATCATTATAGTAGATTTTTCTAATTTTTAAGATAAGGTCTGAAGTCATACGAAAATCGTATTTTGAACTTTTTATTCAAATTATTTCTTAGTGTTTATTATTTATGTAGAAATATATATAAATTACATTAACAAAATTGTTATTTAAGAACGTATAAGGTACAATCATCACACCTTATAAACAACTTCCAGCGAGTGTCAGAAGCAAATATTTTATGGAAATATAAAACACAAACACAATAAACATAAAACCAAACACATTCACGATGAAATAATATAAATCACTGCTTTCTCATATCAGGTTGCTACAAAAAGGGACCTAACTCAATTTTTTTTTTAATTCATACGTAATTAATTTTTTTTTAATTAAAAAAAATATCACCATTAACACAATTGAAAATTGAGGCCGGTCGTGGCGCAGCGGCACGAGGTGAGACTGCAAAACCGACTGGTTGTGGGTTCGATCCCCACTCGAGGAGATGAAATATTTACTTAAATTTATATTTCCATTTCTTCGCTCTGGTGTCGAGGTTAAGCGCGGCGTTGAGTTCTGCCACTCAACACGCAATGCCTCCAGAATTCGGCAGAAAGTGGGGAACGGAGTGTCTTAACACTAGGTTCCCTCTGCCTACCCTGCTGTTTGCGGGATACAGCGTGAAGCTAATTATAATAATTTTAACAATTGAAAATAATTTAAAATTTTTGAATTAACAAAAAGAAATGATTTTTTTTTGTACAGTATTGCACATTTTCAAATTACTTCTAAAGACATTTATAGTCGTTTTTCTCAACTTAAGACTATTGTTTGTACGTATATTTGAAAGCATCTGACTGAAAACGCGATGGCTATCCATTTGATTCCCACTCGAAAAAATGCTCTATATGGCAAATATGGAGTTAAGTTCCGCTACTCGAATTTGAAATTAGAGTGGAAAACGGAGAGTGAAATATCTTCACATTAAGCTATCACTGTCTAACGTGCTACATACAGGATAAAGCGTGTAGCTAAAAAAAAAAGAAAAACCAGTACAACAAACTCTTCTAATTTATCTCTTTTTTTTCTTTATTTTTTTTTCGGTTATACCACTTTACAACCAACCACCTCATATAAGATTATGGAAATAGGTTGAAATGAGTAGCAACTCATAGGATACCTAATGCTATTCTATTCTATTCGTAGACTATAAATACGCCTTAACGTCGATTCGTAACGGAATGCAAATCTTGACGTGTACATACATACATACATACATACATCCATGCACGCATTATTATATTATATTATATGATTTATTAACAAAGTTGTTTTTTTTTTGTCAGAATCACGATATTTTTTTTTGTTTCACGCTGTATCCCGCATATCTGCTATATGGCAGAAGGAAGCTAGTGTTAAGATACTCCGTCTTATTTCTGAGTGGCGGAACTCAACGCCGCGCTTTGCCTTGTTATCAGAGCTAAGAAAAGAAAATAATGATAAATAATAATTCATTTCTCCGAATGTGAATCGAACCTACAACCGTTGTACAACCTACACGATAATTATAGTTTTATAATAATTTTCTTAACCTTACATGGGATTTCATTTAATTGATATATGTTACATACGTTTAAATAAAACTATCTAGGACCATCATCAATATTTAGTATACTTTAGGACTCAGTATAAAAAATCTAAAAAAAAAAATCTTGTATGTTGTCTTTTTCGCTAATATATTTTGCTTATATTTTTTTAACCTTATAAATACAACTGAGATTTCTTTTTTTAAGCATCTTTTTTCTATATTTGAAAACTTAATTAATAAGTGATAATCGACATGTTTTTTTAAATGCACATAGAATATTCTTTTGTCAGCTTCACGTTGTATCCCATGCAGGGTAGGCGGAGGATACCTAATGTTAAGACACTCCGTTCCTCACTTTCTGCCGAATTCTGGAGGCATTGCGTGTTGAGTGGCAGAACTCAACGCCGCGCTTATCCTCGACACCAGAGCGATGAAAATTATATATTTTTGTATTTTTCGCATATCATAAAAAGCTTTATCACCATCTTAAATGCGTCTCTTTAATACTACATATAAATAACATGAAACGTGTGTTTTTATTGGAAATAATAAAGATTATAATTTAATGTTGCATTTGATATCTCACTTCGTGTTTTTAGATTAAAATAATATATAGCGTTACACGTTTTCGTGCCAATAATTTAATTTAATATAAGTTCAATTTTTATATTGAAATTGTGGTAATGATACATTGTCTGACTGTAAATATGATGTTTATGGGTTCGACTCCAGTTAGGGGTATTATTAGATTTTTTGTCACATTCCCTACAATGGCC
The DNA here is from genome assembly GCA_013421005.1 of Heliconius erato x Heliconius himera. NCBI lineage: Eukaryota > Metazoa > Arthropoda > Insecta > Lepidoptera > Nymphalidae > Heliconius > Heliconius erato x Heliconius himera. Next base: position 60,450 of record JAATLQ010004067.1, on the reverse strand, counting down.
GGTGTTGACTTCCATCACTTAACAGGCAAAGGGCAAAAAGTAAGGAAATTAATATCTTAGTACTGGGTTTCCTATGCCTACCTTACCATGCGGGAAAAAGCGTACTAAAATATTCAATTTTTTATTGCAAAAAGTTGAAACTCAAAATATGAAAGATAAACTTTATAAAGGGGAGAGTAACCAATATTGGACCGGCGCTTAAATTGGACCGATGCTATATCTCAGTCAATTAATTTCATTTTATTTTTCTGGAAACACCACAATATGCGACGATAGTGCCACTAACACTTCGCCATTTTGTATTGACGTCGAACACGCATCATAGCCGTAACGTTAATAAATTGTTTTTGTAGTGTACTGGTATTGTTTTTGAGCTTATTGGCTAAGGATATTCTTGAATGTGAAGGTAAGTTATAATTTCGTAAAATATTACTTAAGAAAACACATTTTATAGTGTTTAATGTGCTAGTAAAATAATACAAATCTTTAGAGGTTATGATTTATTTTTTTGTGGCGAACCGTAATACTACCAAGGTCTGTATATTGCCCTCCTGACCACCCTCAAAATTCCTTAATTGTACCGGTCCAATATATGCACATGATTCTGATGTTATTATCGAAAGCCTAAGCTATTGTTGCAACATTAAGAGGTGTTATTATTGATTTTTATAAGATTTCAATTTCGTTTGTATAATTTAAAGATTTGATAAAAAGTAAATTGTTGATAATGTTTAAAGAATAAATATCAATAATAATGATTCGTAATTATAACTGTCCTTTACTTAATTCCTAATTATTCCTATAATTTAAGATTTGGTCCAATTTAGGGACCTGGTGGTTCAATTATTGGTACCGGTGGCGTAATTTGGACCTTTAGAAATTTCCTGTTATTTATATGTTACCGTTAGGTTACAATATCAACGGAATGGCATTATGTAGCTAAAGAAAAAAGGTACTTCCAAAGCCTTGTTGCATTTTTATAGCTTTGAAGGATCTTGTGATTTGTGCCATTATGTCGAAAATGGTCCAATATGGGTTACTCTCCCCTATATTATTCGATAAATTTCTTTTAAATTATAACCTGTATATGAGTATCTACTACACCTATTCAGTTATTTCCGAATTAATACATTATTTAAATTGAATGTTGTATAATAAAAAAGTGGGTTATATGGCTATCATAGATAGTTTTTCTGTATAATTGTTGATTTAAAAAAAACAAGTTCTTTTTTGTAATAAAAAATACAAATCTTGACCTTAACCGCGACTTTTTGACCATTGATCCATAATATTTTAAAACAAAAATAATACTAAACACATTTTTAAAACCTCAATTAAAATCTTTAATCACCAATTAGTGCTATAATTAAAAATTTATCAAACGTAAGAGTTCCGCTTGCCAGCGACATGTCCCCGGCAGATATCTCGGAGGCTGTGGTCTAATGGTGAAATAAGTTACCTAAGTTCAGGTCCAGCTCAGATACCGATCACATCTCTAGGTAAATTCAAATTGTATTTACTACAGTGTAATTGTATGGAAACGAAATTGTGATATTTGATAACACTCCGTTTTCAAGTATCAGAGTCGGTTATGTATTGGTTGTAGTTTGTTATAATGTTGGCCAATTACTGAATTTTGAGTGGTAAAGCGATATGATCTTTATATATCTACTGTGTTTTATACAAACGGAAAGATTTTTTTTTTTTATCACCTTCACGCTGTATCCCGCACACAGTAGGGTAGGCAGAGGGAACCTAGTGTTAAGACACTTTCCCCCATATTCTGGAGGCATTTGCGTGTTGAATGGCGGAACTCAGCGCCGGGTTTTCCCTTCGACACTTAATATTCCATCTCCTCGAGTGGGGATCGAACCCACGACCAGTAGATTTACAGGCACACTTTATGGCCTCGACTGGCCTCAATATATATATATATATATATATATATATATATATATATATATATATATATATATATATATATATATATATATATATATAACGACCCACGAACCCACGACCAGTAGATTTACAGGCACACTTTATGGCTATATTGAGGCCAGTCGACAGAAATATATATTTCATCTCACGCTGTTGTAATCCGCTAGAAAACTTTTTGTTAAGACACTCCGTTTCCATTAAGATACTTCCGTACCTTACCTATAATTATCAATAATATCAATCAAATTATTTATCTTTACTGTACTGATGCAAAATTTTTAACACTTTATAAATAATTTTACGAGACGTACGTTCTCTTTATTTAGTCCCGATATAGTCATTGTGGGTAAATATAAAGAAACCAATTCCGCATATTAAGCGACCATACATATAAATAGACTAATAGAAATCGAACTTACTATCATTAAAGTAACTTACTATCAATAATATCAAAGAGATGGCCTCTTTGGTATTGTCGATAGTGAGTCTTGGAGCAGTGAAAACTCTGTGGTAGTGTGTTCGACCTCCACTCGAAGGAATGTATAGATTTCTCCGTTGAGTTCCTCCACTTAATACGGAGTTTACTATGTGGGAAGTAAAGAACGGAATGTCTTAACATTATCTTTGTACACACCCTGTTATATGCGAGATAAATTGTGAAGCTAAACAAAAATTATCTAACCGCTTTCTTTTTTTTAGCTTTACATTGTATCTAAAACATAGTTGGATTGGCAGAGGGAACCAGTGAACCTAGTATTAAGACGATCCGCTCCTATTAAGACACTTCCGGTCCCCACTTCTGCCGAATTTTGGAGGCATTGCGTATTAAGTGGTGAAACACCGAGCTTTCACATCGTTACCATAGCGAGAAAACGAAAATATTCTATACTTAATTTGCTCGAACAGGAATCGAATCCCCAACCAGTCGCGTTAACAGTCAAATAAACAACAAGCACACAACAATCTAAACATACCTATCAACATATATAATTTCTATAAGAATACATAGAAATAAATAACAATCACAGCGCCTAACGCACTCGCGTCGCCTCCAAGATCGACAAATCAAACGCACTGACCAGTCGTTAGCACTCGATGCTCAGTTGTGATAACTTTATTTTATGTGTCCTAGAAGTCTTGAAGTCAGGACTAGACTGGTGTTACTAGATGGAAATTACATGGTTTGATTGTTGTGGTGGTATAGTTTAGTTTTGTTTTATTTGTTACTAATAGTACTGAGGCCAGTCGTGGTGCAGTAAATCGACTGGTTGTGGGTTCGATCCCCACTCGAGGAGATGAAATATTAATTTAAATTAATATTTCCATATCTTCGCTCTGGTGTCGAGGCAAAGCGCGGCGTTGAGTTCTGCCACTCAACACGCAATGCCTCCAGAATTCGGCAGAAAGTGGGGAACGGAGTGTCTTAACACTAGGTTCCCACCTTGTGTGTGTGCGGGATACAGCGTGAAGCTGACTTGAATTATAGTGTAATTTGGTTTTATTTCTTACTAAAAGTGGTCGTCGTGGCGCAGGGTGAGGCTGTGAATGATGATTGTGAGTTCAATTGATGTTCAACACTTAAGAGAATTAAATATTTCAAATTTTAATTTTTTCACTCTCGTGACGAGGCAAAAGCGCGGCGTTCTGTTCCGCCTCTTAACACGCAGTTAAAAGCACACGCTGTTAAGTTAAAATTCGTACGCTCGATGACTTTATTTGATTGTTATCTATACGACTAACAAATTTACATATAAAAGAAACCTTTAGTGCCAATAATAACAGAAATGTATCTTTCAAGGATACTTTGAAGGATACTTTCCTGTTATTATTGGCACTAAAGGATACTGTATCTCACTTTCCAAGTGTAAATAGGCTAGTTATAACAAGCTCATCTAAAGCAAAATACCTGGCCGTTTATTTGTGTATGCAAAGTGACCTGTCACTGCGACTATGAGTTAGTGACGTTTCTACGTCTAAATTATGGTTATGGTATGCATATGTGGGAGAAAACACTCGTTACTGATGATTGATGTATTCCTCTAAATTATATTCGATATGGATGGATTTCTTCTTTGATATGATCTGTTTTTTTTGTGTTATTTGCATGTTGGTATTGGTGATTATAGCTTCCGTTTTGTTTTTTTGTTGTTTTATCCTTTTGTTGTTGTGTCTTTATTAAAAATAGAACGTTTCGCAGGGGCACAAAGTGTGGCTGTAAAACCGACTGGTTGTGGGTTCGATCCCCACTCGAGGAGATGAAATATTTACTTACATTTATATTTCCATTTCTTCGCTTTGGTTTCGAGGCAAAGCGCGGCGTTAAGTTCTGCCACTCAACACGCAATGCCTCCAGAATTCGGCAGAATGTGGGGAACGGAGTATCTTAACACTAGGTTCTCTCTGCCTACCCCGCTGTGTGCGGGATACAGCGTGAAGCTAATAATTAAAAAAAAAGAAAAGTGCAATTCCCGCATCTGATACAGGCCGGTGATAGAACCAAATCTTATATCAGTCGATTCTTAACACTGTACTGTAAAACAATAAGAGTTAGATGCTTCATTTATTTACATAAATATAATAATACAAACAAAAAAAGTTTACTTTTTCTCATATCCATATGTTGACTGGAAGAAATCTCTATTAAAGATAAGCTCACCTGTTGTCAATTACTATAAAAATTTTTGCATTTATAACTTTTATGCAAAATGCAACAAAGACTATAATACATTTACTTCATTTTCATAATAAAAAAAAAATACTAATATATATTTTGTCAAACACTTTTCCCCTTTTGAATAAATCGGTTAAAATATTCCAGTATCTATTTGTAATAGAGGCTTGTAATATAGCAGTTATACGTTTATATAGCTTCCAATTAAAACCAACTACGGGAACCTTGTTCCTTTAATCAACTGAACAATTAGATATATCTAAGTAATCTTTAAATAACAAACAATATAATTTACATTTATTGTTAGAAATTACTTATTTGTTAATATAAAATGTTATGAAAATGTATGCGTTGTGAAAATGTATGGTGTTAAAAAATGTATTGTTTTGTATTGTTTTTGCTTTCAGTGTGAAACCCTTCTCATATAGCAGGATAGGTAGAGCGAACTTAGTGTTAAAACACTCCATTTTATACTTTTTATCCAATTTAGACATATTACGTGTTGAGTGGCGGTACCTAAACTAAAAATATCTATTAATAATATATTAAGTGAGGACTAGCAATGCTAGCAATATGGAAAGGACAGAATACTTAGAGTGTCCATTGGCTTCACTTTCCGTTCTAATTCAAGACATCACTTATCCACTCACAGCCGCGCTGGCACTACCAGAACGGGGAAACGTAAAAATAATACTTTTAAGAAAACATAAAAATTTTAACGAAGCAGATTTGAACCCGCGCCTCTTTGGAAACCGTCCAAGCGCTCTGACCAACGAAACTATACGTTCTGGTAAACGTGGCGGGATAAGTATTTTTCTTTCCTAAGTGTGGAATAACACTGTAAAAAGTTTTTTTTTAATTTTTTTTATATTTTTTTAAAAATAAATACCAGGAATAGAGTTCAAATTCACAACCATTCTGCTTGCCTTCACCGCCATATTAACAATATATATTATTTAAATAATTTAAACTTGTAAGTTATTTACATTTAGTCCATTCCAAAGAATTCCCCCGAATAGACATCGAATTCTGTACCATCGTAGAGCAAGCCACAACAACTACGTCAGTAGGTACCTATAATAATTATCACAATCATATCTCATACTAGAATGCAAATATTAGTTCGTTTAGCTAGGTGTTCCCGTATTTACCTAATCAAGTAACTGTACGTGACCGAAATGGAATGGTGTGGACCCTCAGGGTGTCAGTGCGAGCATGTTGAAGCAGTGATGCTTAAAATGTTTAGTTAAGATTTATTTGATGCAGACTTCAGATCTTGATGTTAGATAAATATTATAAAAGCGTGTGCTTTAGTGTTGCTTCGAATTATAAATAGATGCAGCTTCACGCATTTAGCGGGATAGGTAAATAGAACCTAGTATTAAGTACATTTTGTTCTTAGATTTTTCTATCATTTCATTTTTCTCCCATTTCATTCATCTCATTCTGGAAAGATGTAACGGGTGTTTATTTTCAAATCACGCAATGTTTTAGAAAGTGGATGGAAGAGATTTGAGAACGGAGTGTCTTGACTCTAGTTTCTCCCTCCATACCATGCTATGTAAGATAAACCATAGATTAAAGCTCAAGCTGGAGTTTATCTAGATATTAGTAGTAACCTTCCATACAATAATTACCAAGTAGATAGCAAGATTCAATATATTTAATATTTTTCTAATGAGATCGAACAAATACTTATACAAAAAAGGGGAATGTGGAAAATAAAGAGTAAAGCAGAGAAATGTTACGGTCCTACAAAATAAAATATACCAATATATAATTATATATAATAATCAATTCTGTCTGCCGTAAGAGCATAGCATAGCATATCTTTGATGCAAAACCGACCCCATTCATTACCATAGAGTTGTAAATGTAAATTATTTTACTCCACATCCACTACCTACTGCGCTATAAATAACCGACTTTTGATTAGAGAAAATCTTTCATTACTATGTATATTCATATGAAAATTAATTGGATATAAGCTAATGAATTATTGAGATCAGAAAGACCTCATGATAAACTTGTTTTCGCCCGCGGCGTCGCATATAATTCAGGCTGTATTAAAATACGGTAGATAAAGTTAAATGTCCTGTATGGAGGCTATTTAACGGTAATGTGTAAATCATTTTATCATTTCGCATTATTCGTTTATTTATAATATACTATAATATTAAATTAATAAAATTTATTTAAAAAATTGTAATTTATTGGAATAATTGGTTCAGGATGAATTGGAAAAAAAGAAATTGTATTGTGTATAACTAATTTATCCGAGAAAAATTATACACTACATCACACTGTATCTGCAGTTAGCACTGCACTGTACCTCGGTCTTAAAAATTCAAATATATTATTTTTTAACACTTTTTAAAATGTTAATCCATACTTAGGAATGAAAAATACTTATTTAGAAAACGTATAAAAATTTGAACGTAGCTGGACTCGAACCCGCGCCTCCTGTAAGCCAACAGGTCGGTAGTCGTAGTCGAGACGCGGGTTCGAGTCTTGCTACTTTAAATTTTTTATACGTTTGCTAAATAAGTATATTATTTTTATTTGACTACGTCTATAACTATGGCGAGAAATTTGAAAGTAATAATAAGTAAACATATGTCTATTACAAAGCATCTGACTAATTATAAGATATTAAATTATGTCTTTATCAAAATGTCACTTTCTTTTAAAATTATTGGTAACTTTGGTATTATCCTTTTCCCTTAATTAAGCCTCCTTTATCTAGAAGTCACTACTTACAGGGCAACCTGTGAATCTGATCTCATCAGGTTCCTATTAGTAGGACTGCCTGTATCTTAGACTTGTGAGGACTTTGACTTGTATGTTAGATCGAGTGATACATGGTCAACCTATCCTCTAAAGTAAAGAGCAGGTGCTGATAGTACACATCCATCTGAATTAAGAAATAATGAAGTAAACTCTTTAGAGAATATATTTTTTTTTATGAGACCAGAAATGGACACCAGATAATCCTTACGTAATATGGAAGTCTAAAGTGAATCAGAGAATTAAGGATTGATTGAGGTTGGATGGGCTGGACTGGGCTATTAAATGAGATATTGGACTTTTCCACAGTCTCAAATAGTGGTTATTATTATTATGTAGTAATAAAACACAAAAATAACTACAATTTGATAGATATGTAATTTATAAATGAGAACGACCTCTCAAGATCGATCTCAGACTTGAGAACGGTTTATAAATATCCTTATTAATATATTAAAATAATTGAAGTGCAAATCCAGAGGTAAAACAATCTTATTTATACCTCTTATGTGAATAATAGAGTTAATTTTCGCAATAACAAGTGGTTTCATAATAATCACCAATAAAACCTTTACTCCAGTTTTATGGTCTAAGTACTGTATTGACATATCCTATCAGGCTGTAAAGACAGTGTTTATTGCGTACTCTCGATATAAACTCGATTAAGCAATTCGTAACGGTATTATTTTGGGTTACGCACACTGAAAAAAGTAATTTATTAATATATATATTTTTGTTTCACTAATTTAGGCTTCGACCGCTCGGACAAATAGAAACATTTGGGCTTAAAAGTTGTGAATCATGCTCTAGGAAGCGTTTAAGGCTTCTTGTTCCTGGGATTAAGTCGTCCAACCAAACAAACTATATACCCTAATATAGAAATTGAGATTTTGTTTTAATACGCAATTATTTTTAAATACTTTAATTTACGGTTTTGAGGTCTTACAGCGTAAAGTCTGATTGTTAGGTAAAAGAAATTACAAACACAAAGAAAAATCTATTAAGCTTTACGCTATATATAAACAGTATGTTATAAGGTAGTCAGATGGAACTTAGTATTAAGACACTCCGTCACACACGCACCACCCAAATTCCGAGACATAACACAACGCCGCGATCTGTCTTGTGACCAGACAAAGCAAAAAATTGTCAAAGTCGCCATTACAATTTTTATTAATATAAAAAAAATAGTCATACTTCCTATTTCTTATTTTTAAACACTTTTTAAAGTGTTATTCCACACTTAGGAAAGAAAAATACTTATTTAGAAAACGTATAAAATTTTTAACGTAGCGGGACTCGAATCCGCGCCTCCTGATTCCTGGTCGGTTTCCAGGAGGCGCGGGTTCGAGTACCGCTACGTTCAAATTTTTATACGTTTTCTAAATAAGTATTCCTATTTCTTTTTATTTCCATATATTTTTGAAATATTTTTACAAATACAATCTACCGTTGGGCAGAACGAGAAATGCACTCCCGCGGACCTCTCAACGTTTTATTGTGAAAGGATAAGGATGCGAGTGGGTAATTGAAACGAAATGCGCTCATAAATGCTCCAGAAGTAAGTTTTCGAAGTGTTAAAAGTGGCATATACGACCAATTAATATATAGGTTTTCTAATCTAGTTTTAAGTGTATGGTTTATATTTATTTCTAGAGTATAGAGTCATAACGATATTTCTATAAAGTTGTAATATTTTTTTTCATTATAAGCCTTATTTACCATAGAAAGATTTTTTTATAATTTTGCTAATCTGTTGCAAAATTGAATTACTATATTTTTTACATAAAGTTAAATTATTTTTAAATTTCAGCGTACTACGCCGCGTAGTTCCAGCTGTGCGTATGTCAGTTGAGTGACTGATAGTAATGATAGAGACAGTATTTTTATCGTTTTCAAGTATTATTAACTGACAAAAGAAAGAAAAGACTTTTGTGGAAATTTTAACTGCATATCTTGGTTACCGTCCCAGCTGCATAAAGCAGGAAACTATATAAAGCAACATAAATAAGTTGTACCAAGCATAATATAAGAATTTTGGACGTAGTTTGAGAATGTATGGCTTAGTGGTCAGAACGCTTGGACAGTACCCAACAGATGGGGGTTTAAATTCCGCTAAATTTAAATATGTTTTCTAAAAATATACATTAAATACATTTCTTGGATTTATCACATATTCAATCACTTCATATCACTTTCATTCGCATTTATATAATCTATGCTCAAAAAGCAATATCAATTAAAAAAATCGTATCAATCGATATATTCCGATCAATTATCTCATTTTTATAGTATTTCCATAAAAAGTAACGACCGTGTGTTTACATTTTCGATGATTAAAAGATTTTATGCATAATTCTGAATGAAATTATTTATATACTAATTGACATTTTTACTTTTAATTGTAATTGGCAGAGATAATTTTAATGAAAGCCATTAAGTTCCTTACATCACGTGTTGTAGGCACTTCCGTTAAGATCGAGAAGCTTGTGTCCAGTGTACGGTCAGCATAATAATGACATCTTCTTTTTCTTTTTTTTTTAACAATATTTTCTCGAGGAGATGAAATATTTACTTAAATTTATAATTCCATTTCTTCGCTCTAGTGTCGAGACAATGCGCGGTGTTGAGTTCTGCCACTCAACACGCAATGCCTTTAGATTTCAGCAGAAAGTGGGGAACGGAGTGTCTTAACATTGAATTCCCTCTGCCTACCCTGCTGTATGCGGGATACAGCGTGAAGATGATTTATTTATTTAAAAGAATTCTCTCAATTTTTTTTATAGGGATTTCCTTAAATTCTGCTTATGTAGTTTATTTAGTATTCGTTGTTAATGCGGCAACGGATATACATCCTCCGTGAAAAATATTATTGTTTAACAATTACGGTTCATGAGATAGAGCGTAGTGACAGACGGACAGACAGACAGACAGCGGATTCTTAATAATAGGGTCTCGTTTTACCCTTTGAGTAACGTACAGTCAGATTTAGAAGTTTTTATATTTAATTCTGCCCAAAATCCATATATTGTATGCAAAGAAAGCATGCAATAAAAAGTCAGCTGCACATACCAGAGTAGGCAGAGGGTTATTATAGTGTTAATATACTCCGCTCTATCCTTTACGCTCATTTCGAACCATTGCAAGTTGAATGGTAGAACTCAACGCCTTATACCTGTCTAGTTATCAAGACAAAGAAATAAAAATAAACCGTTCTCCCTAGAGGAAATCAAACCCACAACCGTCGCGTATACATTTGGCGACATCAATATATTTATTAAAATGAACCTACTATCATCCTAATAATATGAAACGCTAACAAAATCACACTAGTTTACTAACTAATAACGGTACTAGTAGCCCGCGGTCGGGTAACCGGTGTGTCAGCCACACAATATCGGTTTTAGATCGTACAATTATGAACGGCTTTAAAGGTAGCTAGTGGACATGCGAGGTATAGGTATTTTTAGAAATGTATGGGCGGGTACTAAAGTAAGGTTTAATGTATTATGTTTGATTTTGATGTTGTGAATTGATGTTTTACGTTGCGATTGTCGCGGGTTCGAATCTGACTTGAGGAAATAAATATTTAAATTATTTTTATTTTCTCGCACTGGTTCTAAGTTCTATCAAGCGATATGTATCGAAATAACGGAAAATATGAATCGAGGGTTAACACAATGTTCTTTTTGCGTATTCTTTTATGTCAGTAAGTGTAAAGCTGCTTTTTTAAATTTCAACTCAAAACATCTTCTGCGTATACATACTTACAAAGAATTTTGTGTTAAATGAACTATTCATTTCCTAGCATTGGTATCGTGCTGCGTTAAAATCCGCAACTCAACACACCATTAAAATTCGGCGGAAATTGGGAAACGAAAATGTCTTAATTGGAACCAATTTTGGCACTTGTAGTCTAGCACTAGGTTCCCAGGTTCCCTTTGCGTACCCTGCTATGAAATTAAAAAAATACAATACTTAAAACTAAACACACACTACTAAACCCGAACGCACGCAAATCACTAATACATATATAACATACCAAGCCTCTAACATTTACCAAGTAGCCACCGCAAGTGGATGCACCATCGACGTATCGAAGATACGACATCACAACGGATTTATAGCGGATGTTCCGTAGAGTGTATCGTTGCTACGTGTTAATTAATCTAACCCGTTAAATCACCAGTAAGTGGCCTTGGGATAGGCTAACTGTGGTTTTATCTATATGCAAATCGCCTGTTTACTATGCGTGTTCGGTATAAAGTTGCTTTAATGTATGTATGAGCTTGATGATAATTGTGTTTTCTGTTAAAGTTCTTTTTTTTGGAATGGCTACTCGCTGATTGAAGAGTATAGCAGGGTAGGAGGGACCCTAGTGTTAAGACATTCCGTTCTCCACTTTCCGTCTCAATCGCACAGCGATAAATAAAAATAAATATCTTAATCGAGTAGATATTGAAGCCACAACCATCGCGGTTATTTATAATTTAAATTAAGTTAGGAGTAGTGACTAGTGATTCACCAAAGACCAGTACATACAACTAAAGACTAGTACATATACATATAAGCTACATAGTAGATATTAATTCAATGATAATATTTTTCTAATTTATTTTTGACTTAGTTCCTCAGGTATATTTGCCTAATTTCTAAAGGTTACAAATCTAGTAACTTTTACACACTTTGTTTTGGTAGCATCTGTGCTCCTTTTACGGGTTCGCTTCCACCATTATGCACAGGAAATGACATCTTGGTCATACGGCAAAAGAGAAAGCCGATCTCTCGGGCGCACTCTTTGTCTCGAACTCGACTTTGGATGACTGAAGAACAGAGCTCAAAGCCTGACACCGCGGGAGGTAAAGTTCAGCCAAAAAGCTGTTAGGCGAACTCTCTCCTCTTTGGACACCCACAAGGCGAACGGGCTAGATGTCATCTCTCTTTTAGTGCTTCGTTCATGTGCTCCTGAGCTGATACCGGTGCTAACGCGTTTGTTTCGGTACTCTTATTCAGTCGGCATAATCCCAGAATTGTGGAAGAGCGCTCTCATCCACCCGACCCTGAAGAAAGGCAATGGTTCCGACCCTTCTCAACCACTGATCTTCTGGTTTACCTAAGTCACCGCTGGGCTGCGGCTATCATAAGCAAGGGAGAGGGCCTGGTAGTTAGTTTGGTCATGGCGAAGGCCTTTGATCGAGTGTGGCATGGGGTGCTCCTTGCTAAGCTTTCATTCTATGGGCTCCCCGATAATTTATGTAAGTGGATCGTCAGCTCCCTCACTGGGTTCATCAATGTCGTAGTTGACGGTTTTTGCACAGAACACATGTCCGAGAACGCTACGTCCTCCAGGGCTGCGTGCTGTGCCCTACGCTGTTTCTCCTGCATCCTAAACAACGTTCAACTCAGTTCACCATAAATACATACGACTCCATTTCGTAAATGAGACATGAGACAAGCGACAACAGTTCTCGAGATTAGCGTATTCTACCAAACAAACTGTAGTATTTTTATATATTTAAGCCTTACAATATTAGTGCATATTTAAATTATAAAATATAATTCTATACAAGAACTAATTAATAAAATTCCCACACCAAAACTATATAAAATCCATATTTTAGCATCCCATTCTAAAATTAGAAACCATTTGCTAAGATACAGGTGATAAGGCAGGAACAGATTTACGGGCACCAGCCTCCTGGTCCCTCCTGGTCCGCGGACACCGCATTGTGCGCCGCGTCGTATTCATACGTCAACACTCAATTTATTAACCACATCTCCACTTGCAGTTGTGAAAATAGAACCATCAATAATATAGCCCTTTTTACATTCGTAATAAGATATACGATGGAAAAATATGGACTTTTTAATTGTATTCATTTAGAATTCGCGAGATGTATGGAGACTGTTTCTTTCAACAGTATATTTATTGGTTAAGGAGATTTAATTACAAACGATCTAAGTAATTGCTTTATTGATGGTATTATCGGATGCAGAACTGATAATCTCTTTGATTTTAATGTGGTGATAAAGGCTTTGGTTGGGAATCGTCTAGGTAATGTTTATTTGTAAATTAAAGAAAAAAATAAAAAAAAGTAAAATTGTTCCTTATATTATATAACCCTAGAAAACTGCTACAAGAAGTAGGCCAATAAAAATTATTCATTATTTTATGTAACATCTAAAGTCTTCGAAGTTCAGTGAGACAATGTCTTATTAGGAATATTGGTTGTGATTTCGGTTCCCGTTTGGGGAAGTCATTACTGGCTTAGCTGGTAACGGTACTTTGGTAACGGTCTGGTAACTGATAACAAAGCATGGCATTGAGTTACGAAACTCAACACGCAGTGTCTCAAGAATCCGCGGGAAATAGGGAATAAAAGTGTAATAATTGGAACGGAGCGTCTTTACAACAGGTTCCCTCTGCCTACCCAGTGTGAAGCTACAAAAAAAATGTTGATTTAAACCAAAAACTATTAAAGGTTTAGCCGATATATTAGTGAAACTTAAAGTTTTTGACTTTTAAATCGCTTATGATCTGTTCCTTCACTAACATATCCTTAGTCCCTACACAACATTCCATACATCACACTATAACCAAGGAACTTTGTAAATATTTTCACGTTGAATTGTTATCAAAAATCAAAGTCCTCGGATCCACCAGCCGTTGTATCCCGATCATCTATCCCGATAGCCATCTGTAACCGATGAGTAACGTGATACACTATTGTGTTGTCTTCCAGTCGTTCACGTAATTGACTAGGATTTAAGTTACTGTACACCGGAACCGTTCGAGGGATGGTTTTCCGGCAGAAAATGTTATCTTTTTTCTTTTTGATAAGAACTTTTATCTATTGATAAGAATATTGTTTTCTTATCGTTTATATAATAATCGAAGTATAGTAGAAAAATGATCAGTTTCTCGCTGTATATAGCACACAGCAGGCAGAGGGAACCTAGTGTTGAGATACTTTGTTACCCACTTCCCGCTGGATTTTTTGCGATATTGCGTGTTGAGTGACGGAACCCCGGGCTTTCGCCTAGGTACCAGAATTAAGAAATGAAAATGTTAATAAATAATAATTAATTCCGTCGAGTGGGGATCGAACCCTCGAATTGACGCGTCAGTCACACTCTTTTGACCCTGCGACATGAACTCACCATTTCAATAATTTTGATATCGGTGGCAGCTTCGATTTCCACTCGCGGGAATGCACTATTTCCATTTTCGCGCTTTGGTAGAAATATAAAGCCCGGCGTTAAGTTCCGCCTCCCAGTGGAAAGTCTTCACTAGCTTCCCCATGCTTACCCTCGTATACGCAGAATATAAAATGAAACGAAAAAGTTAAGATATTTATTTTGAAACAGCATCATCTGGAATACCTAAATATTTAATATATATCAAGGAAATTAAATCCTAAACTGATAAACAGCTAATGGTAAACATTTCAACTGTTTTTGTAACGTGATAGTGTCTCTAATGATCAATTAAGTTATATTGAATTTTTATTTACCTTTTTCTTTACTTACTAAAAGGTATAAATGTCGCTTTCTTTTATCTAAACTACAAAATAAGAGACAAAGAGAAAAACAATATATAAACAGTCTTTATTAACAAAAAAAAAATTATATACAAAATAGAATATTTTTTTTGTTGATGTAGACTGTTTCGCTTTTGCGACGTACTGTACCTGACGGTTGTGAAGAAATTTATATTTTAATGGAGTCGATCTCTGTGTAATATACTTATCTCTATCGAATCAGATAAAAAGTATAAGTTGTGTTTTTTCTTTTTTAGTTTCACGCTGTCTATACACGCACATAGCAGGGTAGGCAGAGGGAACCTGGGAACATAATGTTAAAACACTTCTGCTCCCCATTTTTTGCCAAATTCCTGAGACATTACGTGTTGAGTGGGGGAACTTAACGCTGCTCTTTACCTTTCTACTAGAACGAGGAAGTAAAAATATTAAATATTCCATTCAACCAAAAGAAGTAGACCCCATAAGTATCGCATTTACAGGTGCAAGTTTGTGCTGCTGCTCCACGACCGTGTCTACGGTCGAAAATATATATAATAAAATGTTATGTATAACTTTACAGTTGAGAAGAGAAGAGAAATAGAGTTTCACTACTCGATACGTAATATCAGAGACATTTAGGTATTGAATCAAAATAGTCTGACGTTTTAACACCCTGCTTACCCTCCAAAAAAGACAAAATTGTACTTTTATTACTAAAATCAAGACCGTAGAGTATACCTAACTTATCCATTTATCTCTTTTCTCTTTATCACTTATCGCGAAAATCAAAGAATCCAATCCACAAATCGACAACATTTCACCCGTATTATATGATGACATATCGGACGTACTATAATTATTTGTGTAATTACTTCCCCGGACACGGCTCTCGGTTGTATAATAAATCAATTAACCAGCATTCTCATTAACATTGCACTAGCGTTATCGGGAACCAAACCGGGTACCGGTCGTCGCGTGCGCACGGTGAAAGTGTACCCGCAACATATCGTTCGTTAGCGTAAGGACGTTTAATGCTTTGGTGGAAGTAAATTCTATTATTAGTTTGGAAAATCTAAATAAAGTTTATATTTAGTATACGGAAATCGTATCGTATAGTATTGTGGGAGGTGAGTCGTGTCGTCTGTAAACGTAATAGGTTGTGGGTTCGATTCTTACTCGAGGAAATTAAATATTTTGTGTTTTTTTATTTTCTCGCTCTGGTAACGAGGCAAGGCACGATGCTGTGTTTTGCGACTTAAAACGCAAAGCCTCTAGATATAGGTAGAAAGCTAGGAAAGGAAGTGTTTTAATGGGAACGGAATATCTTAAAACTAGCTTCCCAGGTTCCTTTTGCTTACCCCGCTATGTGCGGAATATAGCGAGATGCTAAACAAAATCTGTGGGTGTAGCGCCGTGGGACAGTGCTTGGCTAAATAACGCGCGGATTGTGAGTTAGGAATCGAAACCACAACCCTCGCTTTTTCTGTTTTGGTAAAATGAAAATATTTAAGTTGTTTGTTTTCGCTGTAGCAATATATTGTACAACGTGGTAAGGTTCCTCAAACATATGAGTTCTAGGAAATTGGGCGGAAAGTGGGAAACAATAAATATTATATTAAAGTTAATAATTTCTATAAATATTTGAAAAGATACAATATTGAACATTTTCAATTCACAATTTTATTAATCTGATTTTAAAGGAATAAAGGTTCTTAATTTCTATACAAACCATGTAATAACATCAAAACACGTATAAAACGCAAACTAAAGATATCACAAACCCAAGTTACCATTGATTTTATTATAGGCTAAGGTATTAAAATAGGAAAATTACTTTATAGAGAGTATATAGTATGTAATAGTGTAACACAAGTAGGCCTGATAAGGGCTGTCAGTGCGGGCCGCGGACACCGCGTCGTGATAAGGGAGACAGGCCGACGTGCGGATATGTTATATTAATAATTTTATTATTATTATTTTTGTAATAAATAATCGTCTCAATACTCTACATCTCTACATATTGGTGCGGAGGATCTACTTGTATGGAAATATGGATATTTATTTATATCCATAGTGGTAAAGTTGTGATAAAGTCAAATGACCTAGTGGATCTACGGTCTCTACATACCTTTTTCGCCTCGTCCACTGTCATCAACCTCTTCATACATGCCCTCCGGGGCGTCCTCATGCTTTTTACGTGACCTTCCTCCAGTATTTTTGATACTGTGTTGTCGAAGGTCAACAGAGGTCTTCCCCTATCTCCCTTATCACTCACTTTTCCATCATAAATCTTTTTTGCCATTCTTTCATCACTCATTCGTTCGACGTGCCACTCTGTGTATCTCTTTATTATGAAAGAATATTACAATCTTTTCTTCAATTTAAGCGTTTAATTCTTCGAGATTGAAGAAATGAAATTAATAAAAAAATTGCCCTAACCTCAGACTCTATTTTACTAAACCACAATGTAATAATGAAATAAAAAGTAATCATGAATTATCATTATTAATTATTTTGTCATTCATCATTATATTTAATACTTTATTACATCTTATAATAAAAAAAATATATAATTTTAGTCTAAAGACAGCTTTATCACCACAGGTAGGTGATCTCTCCAGTCTCATCTTGCACTAAAATTATATTCTTCATTTTCGTATATATAATAGTAATTAAACTAACAGAAAATTTCAGCAAGCAGTACCTCTTTTTGCGGAAAGAAAGAATTTACTATACTGATCAAACAAAGTGAACGAAATAATAAAATAGAAATCTAGTGCCATTAAAGCTATTAAAAGTTATGTCATAAGTTTGTATACAAACATACATACATACATATTATGTATATTATAAAATGATGATGAGTTGAGATGTTGTCAGGGTCCAGTCGGCGCTGCGCGATAATGTATGGACAAGCACTCTAGTCACTAATGTTTTAAACTGCTATTGAGTTATATATTTATTTATTAGTATTTTAATATATCTGTACTGTTATTTTTCCATTAATCGGGAAGCAAGAATGAATAAAAATACTTTTCTAAAACTAAGTGATTGTAATTGAGATTTAATTTTTCAAGTTATCCATACTAATAAAAAGGAAAATATACATTTTAACAGTGTAAAATTATGTTTCCTTATATGTAACCTAAGACTTAACTGTAATTAAATATTTTAACTGTAGTTAAGGTAGTCAGTTAACTGTAGAAAGTTAAAATACTTTAACAGTAATTAAATACTTCAACTATAGTTAAAGTATTTAATAAATAATATATAACTATAGTTAAAGTATTTAATAAACATAGAAATAAAATTATTTATCAGCAGAATTTACGCAAATAATATAAAAATGGACTCAAATTGAATAAAAATCTGGGGCGTCATTAGTTCTCCAAAAAGCTCCTCCCCTCACTACATAGTAATTGCTGAGTGGCGGAGCTGAACACCGCGATCTACCAGAACAGGAAAGTGAAAATAAATTTATTAAAATCTTTCTCCGATTGAAAATTAAACTGACAACGTATTAACAGCCAAACTGCGTCATGATGACCTTAATCATTATATTAATACTAATTTTATACAATTTTCAGATTTACCAAGCTTTCATTAGAAACATTATCAGCTAAACAGTAGGCCGATGGAACCTAGTGTTAAGACACTCCGTTCCCCACTTTCCGCCAAATTCTAAACGCATTGCATGTTGAGTGGCGCAACTCAACGCCGCGTTTTGCCTCGACACTATAGCGAAGAAATGGAAATACAAATTTAAAAAAACATTTCATCTCGTCGAATGGAGATCGAACCCACATCCAGTCGATTTTACAGTCACCCTTTGAGCCCCTGCGCCACGACTGGCCTCATTAGAAACGTTAATTGTCATTTAACCAAAGCTTAAACCACTATGTAGTTTTATATGCGCATAAAATAGTAAGTGAGTTAGACCGTTAACTCGATTATTCGAGTCCACATGATTATACTATAAAAGCTGGTATGCAAATACTTTCATACATGTTTTAATTAAAACGCTCATTCGCTTATTGCGACCAATTATGCTTCGTGGTTATCGTAGACACGGTGAAAGTGGATTCGATTAATTTATTGTGGAAATTCTATATATTATAAGTAATAGACGTCGTCGTAGCGCAGGGCACAAGTGTTAGTAAAGCGGCAGCTGTGAGTTCGTTTCCCATTCCGGAGAATGGCTTATTATATATTAATATTTTCATTTATTCGCTCTGGTACCAAGGCAAAAGCGAGGCGTTGAGTTCAGCCCTTCGAAACGCATTGCCTCGAAAAATTGGCGGAAAGTGGGGAACAGAGTGTCTTAACTCTAGGTTCCCTCTGTCTCCCTTGCTATATGCGGGATACAGCGTGTAGCTAAAAAAAACATTGCACGTTTTTTGATACATCATTTAAATATGTGTGAATAGTCTGTGATAAGACTACTTACAGTAGTACTAGAGAAGTCTATAGGCAAACTTTGATTTCTCCTGCAATATATGAAAACGTGCAAATACGTCTTTGTTGCACCAAATATATCACTCATATATGTATACATTTTTCTTATACCGTGCGTTTTCCACAGCGGAAGATCGTATTTTATTTTTAAAAACAAAATCAATATAATATCAATTATTTTTATTATGGCGCAGTGAGACAGTTTCAGACTGTAAATGCGATGTATGCGGGGTCATATACCCGTTCGGGGAAATGATGATGCGGCGATGCGGCGTTGTGATCCGCCACTGACGCAATCATTCTGATTGTATTGAAAAGTGAAGAGAGTTTCTTGCATTTCTCGCTACCTATCTTGAGAACAGAACAGCGTGAATCTAAAAAAAAGCTAATATTGTTTAAATAAAAACCTAACTGATTTTTGTATTTTTCTCAAATATACATTTTATAACATCATAATAAAACCAACTGTACTAATCTTCATACTACAATTCTCTGTTATTTATAGATGTAAATGGCGCAGTTTTATCTCTTCTTACCTTAATTGAACTATTTAATTATGTACGTATATTAAGTCTCATCACCTATTACTTTTAATGCATTTAGTAATAGATTGCTAATCTCTCTCTCTCTCTTTATGGCTTGTAATAAATCTCTATATAAATAAACTAAAATATATCATATTTATAAGACGAGCCCCGTGTAATGAAACGATATGGTAACTACGATGACGAACTATGGCCAGTCGTGGCGCAGGGGCACAAGCGTGCGACCGTAAACGGGACTGGTAGTGGGTTCGATTCCCACTCGTGGAACTAAAATATTTAATAAGTTATAATTAAGCTTTCCTCGCTTTGGTAACGAGGAAAGCGCAGCGTTGAGTTCCGCCACTCACAGGTATACTGGAATATTTTAGCTAAAGTAAAAGAAATCATGTTTATGGCGACACCTCTTTTCCTAGCATGACTAAGTGTGCTAGATGTCTTATTCGGTAAGATGAACGATCACATTTAATCATATACTCAACAAATGCACCATTGCACTGTCAATTAGTAAATAAATATTTTTTTAGCTAGGTTCCCGGATTCCCTCTGCTAACCCTAAGCGGAACCCGGGAACCTAGTAATAAATCACTTTGTTCACATTAAGACTCGCTGAATTCTCGAAGCATTGCCTATTGAGTGGTAGAACTCAACACCACGTTTTACCTAGTTACCATAGGAAGGAAATGAAAATATTAAATTGAAATATTTATTTTCCTCAAATCGGAATCGAACCCACACACCCACCACGACTGGCCTCAATTTAAATCACATCGTATGACCTTATTTTGTATTACATTATATATATATAACATATTTCGCACACGCGTGTTCCATATATGCTAACATATCGACGGTATACGAGTCAACCTCTTTCGCTTCTTCCAATGGTAACCTTCTTTTGACGCATGCTCAGGAGAATTGGTCATGTGAGTTGCTTTTTGACTGTACATATATTTATATTTATCTATAGATATACCTACTTTATGTTAGAGCAAAGTAGTATATGAATATATATTATGTTTACAAATGTCCAATTTGATATCGTTGTGAGTTCGATTATCAATCGCAGGAATGAAATATTTTATTAAAAAAATCAGCTTTATGCTGTATTCCGCACACAGCAGGGTAGCTAGAAGGGACCTAGTGTAAGACACTCCCTTACCCACTTTCTGCTGGAGTGTTTTTTCTGGAGGAATTCTGGAGGCATTGCGTGTTAAGTGACACCAGAGCGAAGAAATGGAAGTATAAATTTAAGTAAATCTTCAATCTTCAATCAATTATCTCCACGAGTAGGGACCGAACCCACAACCAGTCAGTTTACAAGTCACACTTTGTGCCCCTGCGCCACGACTGGCCTTGAAAATATCTTAAAAATATTTTATATTTCCATCATTTTCTCGCTCTCAAGTCCGTTACTCAACAGCAATGATTAGAGAATTCAGCGGAAAGTGGGGAATGGAAGTGTCTTAACAGAACGAAGTTG
This sequence comes from Heliconius erato x Heliconius himera, assembly GCA_013421005.1. Lineage (NCBI taxonomy): Eukaryota > Metazoa > Arthropoda > Insecta > Lepidoptera > Nymphalidae > Heliconius > Heliconius erato x Heliconius himera. Next base: position 39,048 of record JAATLQ010004067.1, on the reverse strand, counting down.
TTTAAACTCTTAACATTAGGTTCCCAAGTTCCCTCAGCCTCCACTGTTATGTACATCGGGATACAAAGTGAAATTATAAAAAATCTACAATTTACTAAGGTAGTAAGCTTCCTTCGTGACATTAACCAACTTGGATAAATGCAGACTTCAAAGTGAAACAAAGAAAAAGAAAACAACGTAAAGATAATTTACTTTGTGACGGTAGTTCATACCTGAAGCATTGTTAAGGACTTTGTTCTCGTTGTAATAATATCATAGAGATCCGTCCAGTATGTACTGTGTCGATTTTTTTATGAAATTTACAAGATTGATAATAAAAGCTATTTTTAAAAAAAAATATCGTTTTCAATTTTTTATCCGTTAGTACATGTTAGTGATAAGACACTCCGCTTCTATTAAAATACTTCCTTTTCCCTCTTTTCGCTGAATTTTGAAGGCATTGTATGTTGATGTTGGCCGCCTTTTGCCTCATATTACCAGAACGATGAAACATTAAAATATTAAAAGCCTTTAATATAAGCACGACTAGAAACATTTAGATACGCATATCTCAAAAATTCCACTTTTAAGTTGATTAAAAAAACAAATTTGCAGCTAAATAACTGATATAATGTTACTAAGGCAAAGCGCGGCGCTGAGTTCCGTCAGCCAACACGCAATGCCTCCAGAACACGACGGAAAGTGAGGAACGGAGTGTCTTAACATTAGGTTCCCTCTGCCTACCCTGCTGTATGCGGGATACAGCGTTAAGCTGATTTAATTTAATTTTTTTATTGTAACTATAAGAACATCAAATCATTATTTCAAAGGCAATAAACACAAAAACTCCATTTCCACATAAAACTATTTATAACCAATACCTAAACTAATTCCAGCCATAATCCTCTAGTAATATTAATAAGGTTTGCATATTAATTATGTTAACAAGATCTGAGTAGCGATCGCACTTATCTCTAGATCGAACCTGCACTGTACGAGGTAGAGGAATTAAATCAATATTATCTTATCAGCGGCTACCACATACTCGTATGTATGTGGATCTCGTTAGTGGCCTTCGCTGGTTATGTGGATTTACTATGGTTATATGTTAGTGTTTAGTATTATAGATTTAAATTTAATAATACCGCTATGTATAGTTGTTTTAGTTTCACGCTGTATCCCGCATATTGCAGGTTAAGCAGTGTTAGGACACTCTGTTTCTCACGTACTGCCAAATTTTCACTACGTGTTTTTGCTTTGATGCCAGAGCGAAGAATTCCCCCGAATGGGTATCGAATCCACAAGCGCCGCGTTTACAGTCACCAGCTTATACCATTGCGTCGCGACGGTGTCTTTCGTTGCTATAGTTATATGGTTTATATAAGCAAATTTGTTAGTCATTTTGTGTATTATATTGCAAAATTTAACGCCGCATTTTGTCCAGTACGAGGAAAAGAAAATAATTTAATGAATATCATACTAGTACGAGCCAAAACGCGGTATTAATTCGGTTATTTATTTATTATTTATTATTAGCTTCACGCTGTATCCCGCACACAGCAGGGTAGACAGGGGGACCCTAGTGTTAAGACACTCCGTGTTACGACGTGAAAAGTGAGCAGCGTGAACGGAGTGTCCTAACACTAGGTTCTCTCTGACTAACCTGCTGTGTGCGGGTTACAGCGTGAAACATGTGTTAACACTACTTAAATAGAACCAAACAACCCATACGAATGTAATTTTCTATATACTCGCACTCACACGTGACCAGCCTCCCGCCCCGGGACACTTTCCAATACGGCGTCGTAACTACAATGGGTGCACCTACACTTCATGTAGAAAGTGCATTTGAGCTTGGCCACTGATCGTTTCGACTTGGTTTAAATTTACTTTGAAATTTTGGCATATAGCACAAAATATAAAATTTTTTTTTTTTTTTTGGCAATGTGTGTTGAGTCGCGGAACTCAACGCCACGCTTTTTTTGTATTAGAGCAAAGAACAGAAACAATTTATAAATAATAATTTTATCCTGCGAGTGGCGATCGAAGCCAGAACCATCGTTTTACAGTCACACGCTTGTGCCCCTGAACCACAACGACCTCAATATGTAATATATTTTTAAATCTTTATAAGTTTTTGGTAGGTATACTCGTATTTATAGACTTTAATAATTATGATTTAAAAAATAAATAAATCAGCTTCACGCGGTATCCCGCACACAGCAGGGTAGACAGAAGCATCCTTTTATGCATTTAGTACTATTCAATTTGGAGATTTTGCGTGTTAAGTGGCGGAATTCAAGGCCACTTAACACGCAAAATCTAACACTTAAAATCCTACATTAACGTTGAACATATACTGTTTACAATTAAGAATTAATGAAAGAATTAAAATAAATAATAATTTTGTTCCTAAAATAATTGTTAAAATGAAAGATTGATAAGTCAAGAATTTTAAAATAAACTACACAACTACAAAAAAAAAATCGCGTATCGCATATTTTGCAACATTTTTTTAAAATGTCTTAATGCGGACGGAGTGTGTTACACTATGTTCCTAGTTTCCCTCTGCCTATCCACCGGTAACACATTTTTTTGCAAACCCAACGTTTTTAACACTATATGAGAACGTCGGATATATATGATTAATCCAGTTAAGTAGTTTAATCTAAAAAATATTACATATTTTTAACGCGAAAAAATCCAAATTACTAATATAATCAACTAGTTTTCGTAGTACAATAGAAAGTTAGTACCGGACAAGGAGCCCGCGGACATGTTCTAGTGTGCATCGAATGCTCGCCCTGGTCTACTGATTTGCATAAGTTAGACCTAACTGTGATTTACATTAGTTTAGTGTTGGTACGTATTAATACCTAAAAAAAAAGTTAAGTATCTTTTTTTTATCAGCTTCACGCTGTATCCCGCACGGCAGGGTAGGCAGAGGGAACCTAGTGTAAGACACTCTGTTCCCCACTTTCAGCCGAATTCTGGAGGCATTACGTGTTAATTGGCAGAACTCAACTTTCAATTTTGACAGTAAAGGTTCGACTCCCACTCGAGGAAATGAAAAAAATATTTAAATTTATATTTCCATTTCGTCGCTCTGGTGTACAGGCAAAGGCGGCGTTGAGTTCCGCCACTCAACACACAATGCTTCCAAAATTCGGCGGGCAGTGTTGAACAGAGTGTCTTAACACTTTAGGTTCCCTCTACACGTTTTTTTGCTTATTAACACTAACATTAAGTTAACCTAATATATTACTCAATGAATTACCGACTTCCCTTAACAGTCCACTAAGGGAAATTGAGTCACACCGTTAAAATTTTTCCACGTTCCCAACAAGACCATGTTTGTATAACAAATAATTATATTCACAAGGCGCGATCATATAACGACTATACACAAACTAGGACGTGTGTGGGCGTTCCGAAAGCACTATAATATTTATTTATATGAATGTAATTGATGAAAATTGCACAGCACTGTCGGGTATTCGGAGTTATGACCTGAACTGGTACTTTATTTGCTCTGACCTAATTGATAATGATATCTTAATTTATAATTAAATTTAAATTAAATCAGCTTCACGCGGTATCCCGCATACTGCAGGGTAGGCAGGAATCTAGTGTTAAGACACTCCGTTCCCCATTTTCTGTCGAATTCTGGAGGCATTGCGAGTTAAGTGGCAGAACAAGTCAGTTTAACAGTCACACTTCGTGTCGTTGCGTCATGACTGGTTTGGATCATAATTGTTATAATATAATATCAAAATTTATATTTTTCAAATTGATTTCAGGTTCAGCTCCGATGGATCGATGCTATTATGAGGGTTGCTGGATTTGACTGGCTGAGGAAGGCAGAGGTTTGGCGCACCCTGGGTGCTGGCTTAAGTCCAGCAGGAAATACGAACAGGTTGAGATGATTGATTGAAATAAAAAAATAAATCAAATTAATCAGCTTCACGCTGTATCCCGCACACAGCAGGGTAGGCAGAGGGAACCTAGTGTTAAGACACCCGTTCCCCACTTTCTGCCGAATTTTGTAGGCATTGCGTGCTGAGTGGCAAAACTCAACGCCACGCTTAACTTCGACACCAGAGCGAAGAAATGGAAATATACATTTAAGTAAATATTTCATCTCCTCGAGTGGGGATCAAACCCACAACCAGTCGGTTTTACAGTCACACCTTGTGCCGCTGCTCCACGACTGGCGTGGATAGATGAATTGTTTTAATTTTTAAATCTATAAGCAATACTGTACGCTATGATTCCAGGAGCATTTTTATATTTGTAGCGAAATATGATATTTTATTTGTTGGTCATACAATGTGCATTATGTACAGTACCTCATATCATTCAGGTCTGTTTTTAAAGTTCGTTTTTGTCGTTAGTTTTATCGAATGTATTCAGTTTTAAGAAATCGGTAATTTTAGTTTTAGGTTTTTATTAATTATATTAATTAAATCGTACAATAATAACCACCTTGCACCATTTGTTACCCAATATCAAGCTAGTGCTTGTGAGATGACCAATATTCTACGTTGTGTTTACCAAATGGAGGAAATTACATCAGCTTCACGCTGTATCCACATTTAGTAGAGTAGACAGAGTGAAACTACTGTATAGACACTCCGTTCCCCGCATTTTGTCCAGTTCGAGATATTGCGTGTTGAGTGATGGAACTTAACGCCGCACTTTGTTTTATAAGTTGAGTAAAATGAAATTAATCCATTTCTCTTATCCCAATCAAACCCACAACCTTCACTATACACACACAATAATCAAATAAAATAATCGAACGATTCGTTATTAAAGAATTCAACGCGCGACGGGGAAAATTAGATTTTTTTTTATTTTCTCTTTTACGCCATTTTAGTATAGATAGTATTTATCACCACATTCTATCAAAATAAAATAAAAAAATAAAACATTAAATTAAATTAGCTTCACGCTGTATCCCGCGCTGTATGTATATAAAAATGGAAGTATAAATTTATGGGATTGAACCCATAAACAGTCGCATTTACAGTCACACTTTGTGCCCATACGCCACCACTGGCCTAAAAAGAAAACATAACTAAAAAAAAAAACTAAATTTAAAGTCATATCCAATACATTTATAAAGCTGTTATAAATGCTCGCATGTAGATCTGTGTACGCTACATCAGTCAATTGTTGGAGCTGTCGCTGGTAATGGTGCAGTGATTGCTCCGAGCGATACCGTACAGTGCACGGCGTAGGTTAGTTTATTTTTGTTATACAATTTTCAACTTAAGTTTTGTTAAGTAAAGAGAAGAAAATTAGAATATGTTATAGGTTATTTTAGTTTTGTTCGTTTTCGGAATTTTAGGTGAACTTGTTCGAAATTAATTCCTCCTTTGTCTACAGTTTAATGATTGAATCCAAAATAAGCTTAATGTTTTTAAATTTGAAAACCTTAGATATACATTTTACCCGACACGTGATTTTTCTAAGATGTTATATATAAAATGTAATTATAATAATTTTATATATTTTTTATAATTTATACACATTTACTTCTCTTATTTAAATTTATTTTCGGATTATCTTAACACAAGGTTCCCTCTGCCTAACATGCTGTGTGCGGGATACAGCGTGAAACCAAAAATAAAACATATACACGTATGATACCATAAATAGTTAACGGTAAAACCTTACACAAACAAACTCTCATCTGGTCCGCGATCAGTAGCGTTTATCCGTTGATCATGACAATGCGTCTGCGCATGCAACGCAATTATTCAAATAAGCTGGTCATACGATTTAGTTGCAACATTGAAAGTATAGACAAGGCTAGATATTTAGAAATTACAAATTTAATTATTAATTTTATTTTGTTTTTATATATTAAACACTAAATTAGCGCAGTTTCAGTCTTTTTCCTTAACATGCTGAGGGAACCTAGTGTTTAAACACTTATTCCCCATTTTTCCAATTAGCCTTTGCGCCTAATTTTCGGGATATTGCGTGTTGGGTGGAGGAATTAAAAAAAGAGCGATAGTATGTAAATATTTTATTCCCATAACAGAGAATGGAATCCACAGATAATGCTGTACAGTCAGGTGTTGCGCTTATATTATCAATGCATGTAAGCTTAATATTTTTTTTTCCCTTAATAATAAGTTAAAGAATTACTTAAAAAAAACTTTAAAAGGCACAAAAATTAAGTGTATCTTTATAATTTAGTTATCATAATATCCAAGATTTTAAAAGTCTTTGATTATTAGTTATAAGGACTTATTTTGCAAAAACCAAAACTCACAATTTTCGAAAATTGGGTGAATGTTTGTGAACAGCCTCCTTTGCTTACCTGGAATAGAGTGTGAAGCTCAAAACAGCAAAAAAAATATTATAGTAAAATATATAAGGGCTAATCAAAGCTTTAAAGCTCGTTTCGTTAGAACGTATATAAATCACTTGATGGAACATGCATCGTCACTGTTTGTTCGCGTGTGCTCAATTACAGGGCCCACGATAATAATAATAATTTATACTTGGATATCAGTGTATTTGCTTTGTTGATTTATTTTTTTTACCTATTCTTAAATTAAATAAATCTTATATCTCTTTTTAGCCATACTTAGTTCTCGTAACGAGGCGAAACGCGGCGTTGAGTTCCGCAAGTTAATATGCAATGTCTCCAGAATTCGGCGGAAGGTGGAGAACTGAAGTGTCTTAAAGGGAACGGAGTGTCTTAAACCTAGGTTAGGTAGTCAGGCGGGATACAGCGCAAATTAAAAAGAAGTGTCTGTAGTATAGAAGGACAGACAAATATGACAAATCCCTATATGGATTTGTCTCTAGAAACTCAATAAACACAAAATCGGTTTCTGAACTTAAAATTCACATTTCTATCATAACTTTAACATATTCTACTATAAAACCGTATGTACTATCAAAATAATAGTTAAAATGCCATATAAATGTAGTTATTTCACATATTCCGCAAGTTTTACGCAAGCGAACTCGCAGCTATGAAATGCAAACGGGCAATGGGCATATGTGATTTCGGATATGCATAAACGGTACACATAAATCTATTTACGTATACATTGTACGACGGCGCCTTATTCAAAATCTCAATACAATCACCAATCACGATGTTACCAGACGGAAATGTTCTTATGTTAAATTGTAATAAGGATTTTGGTTCTCGTTAGTCGATGTACAGAAAATACTGGTAAATTTTGGGTGGTCTTATATATTTTTATTTACTTAAATTTATATTTCCATTTCTTCGCTCTGGTGTCGAGGTTAAGCGCGGCGTTGAGTTCTGCCACTCAACACGCAATGCCTCCAGGATCCGGCAGAAAGTGGGGAACGGAGTGTCTTAACATTAGGTTCCCTCTGCCTACCCTGCTGTGTGCGGGATACAGCGTGAAGCTAATTTAATTTTTAATTTTAATTTTTATTTATTTTATTGTGTGTTATGGTATGGATGAAAGTTAATTATTGTATGAAAGAATATACTTTGTATTGTCTTACGAGATCGTCTGTTCGTTTTTCTATCATAAATTTCGATTTAGGCCCAAATGTTGTATTCTATAATTAATAATCTATATAACAAACCAAACAATCCTTTTAGCCTACTTAAGAAATTGTTAAATTATATATAGCTCTTGATTCTCGTTAGTCAATGTAGAGAAAATATTGGGAAAAATTGGTTGGTCTATTAATATTAATACGGATGAACGTAATGTTTTTGTATGAAAGAAATTGCCTTGCCTTGTGTTATTATCTCATTTGTCCGCCTCTCATGTGACTAGTGTGTCATGGAGTTCGATTTTGATTTCAACATTGGGGTTTTTGATATACCTACACATATCTAGGAACATTTATATCTTCTTTTTGACACATACTATATTATGTCTGACACCAGAACGAAGAAATAAAAAAAAAAACATTTCATTTCTTCGAGTGGGAATCGAACACACAACCTGTCGTGTTTACAATTACACGCCTGAGCCACAACTGGCCTTAACTACACTAATAACTTAGCAAAAGTATTTATTATAAAGAGAAATGCTTAGAATCTCATAAATATTAATGAAATTACATTTAAAGAGCAAAATCACTTTAACGAATGCCTCATCAGGTTATTAATCTACGCGATCGCGTGCCTGCGCCGGCGCTAGCATAGCGTAATAGTAACTACTATTACATACATACATACATACATACATACATACATACATACATACATACATACATACATACATACATACATACATACATACATACATACATATGTCTGTAATTGAAACTTATTTCTTATTATTTACAAGTAAGTATTATGAAGGCCGTTGTGGCCTGGTGGCACAAGGGTGTGTCCGTAAGAGCGACGGTTCTGGGTTTGATTCTCTCTTGGGGGATTGAAATATTTAATGGTCTAATTTTCTTTGTCTGGCAACGAGGCAATGCGCGGTGGTCAGTTTTTGCTTCAATAAGATGAATGCCAGGAGAGTTTGGTAAAAAGAGGATAACGTGAGTGTCTTAGCACTAGGTTTCCAAATTTACTCTGCTTACTCTGCTATATGGGGTATACAGATATAAAGATCAATATATTGTCTTAAAACTAAAGTTAGACAAAAACTTTAGAAATGGTTAAAATATTTAACAAAGTTTCATTTGAACTCGCGCCTTTCCCTATTCCTTGGAAACCATCCAAACTCTCAGAACACTAAGCCCATCAAACTACGCCAAAATTCTTATACGTTTGTTACAACTTATTCATATAGAAAAAGTGTAACGTTGATTTCCGCCTCTCGACACGCAATATTTTGAAAATTTTACGGAGAGTGGGGGATGGAGTATCCTAACACTAGATTCTGCTAACCACTGATATCTGCCCATCCTGCTATGCGAGAAACTACCTTTGTATGCTAATTTATATATTGTTAAATAGTTAATCTTCTTCAGTTAGCTTAATAAAAATATTTTATGACATTACGAGCACTGCTACTTGAGATTCCAGTCACACATCCCAACAATTACTGAAGCAATTAACCCGTCCAATAAACAAAACCTCCATCAGTCTATATCACGAATGTTCCATGAATACAAATATTCATATTAATAACTATAGCTTGAGACAGGGGTGCAGAACCTTTTATTATATGGAGAAGGGAAAAAAGACCATTTTTTGTATGTACATTGAGAAGCACATTGGGGATATCTTCAAAAATATCTTGAGAGAAGGTTTCTAGGGTAAAAAAATAATAAAAAAATCGTCAAAATCGAATATATGGACCAACCAGGGCCAAAAATATTTAACTGATTTAGTTTATTATTTGTTGATGCTAAATGAAATAGTAAAATTATGGTATTATTATTTTACTATTTAATTTGGCAAGTACAATAGTATCTTCAGTTCTATGTTTTTTCTTCACATTACAAGATAGGCAGAGAGAAGTTAGTGTTAAGACACTCTATTTGCTACTTTTCGTTTAATTTTTGGTACATTATCTGTAAAATAGCGGTGCTCAACACCGCGCTTTAGGAAGCAAATTAAAACAAACCCCCCGAGTGGGGATCAAATTCACAACCATCGCGCTTACAGTCAGATGTGGTACCACTGTGGGTCTCATCCGTGGTAGTATTTTAGAAACATTATTTTTATTAGAATTATGACTAAAAGGATTTTCCTCATAAAAAAGACAGTAAGTGGCCAGTCGTGGCGCAGCGGCACTAAGTGTGACTGTAAAACCAACTGGTTGTGGGTTCGATCCCCACTCGGGAGATAAAATATTTATTTAAATTTATATTTCCATTTCTTCGCTCTGGTGTCGAGGCAAATCGCGGCGTTGAGTACTGCCACTTAATACGCAATGCCTCCAGAATTCGGCAGAAAGTGGGGAACGGAGTGTCTTACACTAGGTTCCGTCTGCCTACCCTTCTGTCTGCGGGATACAGCGTAAAGCTGATAAAAAAGACAGTATTAGTAGTAAATCTGCCACTAGTTGGCCGCACCTGGACGAGCCACTGCAATGTATGAGCTGTATGACGTGGAACGACGAGATACAAAGGAATGATCGCGTGCCTCGTTACAATCGGGTAGTATATATCTTGTTATTTTTTTATGTATATTAAAATTGGCCTTAGATATGTTATGGGACGATGGCTTTTTTTTTAATTTGCTAATTTAAAATTAGGTTCCTATACTTACGTTACGCATACGTAAAGTGAAAAATCGAATGTAAGACGGCTCATCGTTATATGACCTGATGAGCATTTTAGTTTTCAAATTCATGTATTATCCTGCATGTAGAATTATATAAATGTTACTTAATATTAAGACATTCCATTCTAGAGGCGGAACTTAACGCCACGCTTTATGTCATTAAGGTCCAAATTGTTTCATTATCGTACCATAAATTTTGTGCTAGTATATTTTTTAACGTGTTTCTTATTTCAATTTTTTTTTCATAAAATGAAAACAGAGTAGAGAGTGTGAAGCTAGGAATCTAGTGTTAACACCGTTCCCATGCCACTGCGCCACGATGGCATCAATTCATTATAAGACAAAACAAGATTAAAAAATAATATTTACAAAAGAAATTTAAATATACGATAGTTTATAACTACATCATTAAGCAATCAAAGCAAAGGATATTATAAATTTAGCAATATTTCTTAGTTATGATTGTAATTTGAGAGAAAGTAACAATGCGATTTGATATAACGAACGTACATATGTCACTCGAGTGGGAGGCAGCCTACTTTGCCGGTTTGCTTTGTGGTACTCGTACGTACTACGTCTTTGATATTATATATTTTGATTATTACATGTTTTTGATATTAATAGAATATGTTGTGAAATTTGTAGGAATCGTATGTTTTAAATTACTATTGTAGAGTTTGTTATGTTTGAATTCTAGATTTGGTTGTTTTGTTTTTGTATGGTAAAGTGGAGAAGGGAAGTAAAAATATAGGTATATCTATTATATTTGGTATCCTTTTTTTTCTCTGTTCGTTTCCTCCTTTGCTAGATAAGCAGAGAGATAACGTTTATAGATCATTATTATTTCAAATTTCAGTAGTATTGGGTGTTTTGTTACGAAACCTTTTTTTGTTTTCTATGATATCATTTCGAAAAACGAGGTATTTTTCCACCCCGGTGCCGTTTTTGGGGACACCGGGATAAACAGGTGCAGAACAGGGTTCGTCTGGTTATATAACATATAACTAACTACATAATGAACACATAGCAACATTAGCTAGAACATCCTACACGAATAATAAGATAGAAAAGGACATCTCTATACGGTTATACGTATTTTGAAATACAGAAATATGGAACTTCCAAAATGATAAGGATCATGATCTCTGATAACTCTAGCTGATGCAACCAAAAACGCTCTACAAAAGCAAAATTTCTTAGTTCAGTGAAATCTCGCAAAACGTTTATGGGTCATACAAGCATAATATCGATATATATTAGTAATAACAATAAATCAACGTCCTTACGTAGGCACTAGTGTGCACGAATCACTCGATTTGGCTCCCGTTATCTTCCTACGTATTTATAATAGCTATACATAATACAATCTAACTTATGTAAGTTTTACATTTTTAACTACTTTTAAAGTGTTAATCCACACTTAGGAAAGAAACATACTTATTTAGAAAATGTATAAAGCTTTGAGCGTAGCGGGACTTGAACCCACGCGAAAGAGAAGTAAGTTTTACATTTTCTTATTTTAATCGAGTTTTCAGTGATAATTTTTATTTTCTTTGCACTCTAACACCTGTATAGTTTCACGCTGTATCATGAATAGAGTATAGGCAGGTAGAATCTGAGAGTTTTAAGACACACTGTTCCTATAAAGACACTTCTGTTTGCTACTTTTCGTCGAATTCTGCAGTCAAAGTTGTGTCGAGTGGCGGAACTCAACGCCTCACTTTGACTTCCAGAGCGAGGAAAATAAAAATATTAAATATTATATATATTTTTTTTACTTTTACAGAGAGGCCAGTCGTGGCGACGGAATACAAAATGTGACTATAAAATCGGTTGGTTATGGGTTCTATCCCCTCTCGAGGAGGTGAAATATTTACTTACATGTATATTTTCATTTCTTCGATCTAGTGTCGAGGAAAAGCGCGGCGTGGAGTTCCGCCACTCAACACGCAATGCCTAGTGTCCTAACATTACGTTCCCTCTGCCTACCCTACTGTGTGCGGGATACAGCGTGAAGCTGATTTATTTATTTTTTTATATTCTAAAGTATAGATTATAGACCTCAATAAATTTATTATGATTATTATGATAGAGACATTCCTGACATTAGCGCGTCAACAAACAAACTCTTCACCTATAATACAATATTATTATAAACTAATATCAAATATATTATTATAAGAAAACAACAAAAAAACTTCCACCAACATCCACAACTTCTACATATAGACCTTCATTAGTTCTAAATCTGACATACCCGGAACACCCCGATTGCGGTTACATTACGGTGCCCGGGCCTGGACACGCGTGGGACGGGCTGGTAACGGGAGCTGAATCAGGCGAAGTTATTGGTTGCGGGACACGTGAACGCTGATTAATAGAACTTGTTGTATGATATGTTTTATTAATATAATAATAAAAATAATAATATTGTTATTATAATAATTTAAATAATAATAATAATTTTAGTACATTTTTTTTAGTTTCACTAATTGCACTGATCGAGAGTGAATTTTTTTTTATGTGTCTGTAAACGTAGCGCTTACAGACACAAAAGTAGTCGTGGATTCGATCAAGCCTCGGGGAAATGAAGTATTATATTTTCTCACTTTGGAAACAAGATAAAGAGCGGGGTTCAGTTCCGCCTTGACGTCATGATATTAAATCCTGTCTATCATATTAGATATATGGTTAGTGTGTGAAGAAAAGAAAAGAAAGAAAAGAACATCGTATATATATATATATATATATATATATATATATATATATATATATATATACGATGTTCTTATATATAGAAAATTATTAAAAATAAAATGATTCCAACCAAACGAACGTGTAACCGTCACCTTTATAGCCTAACACTGATCCACTGCACCACGATAGTCTATTTATTTTAAAGTATAAAATATATAGGCTTGTATCTCACTGTCAGCCAGTAGCTACAGTTACGCGGAACAAGCTCACGCGTGAAACACGCCGTGATAGGTGTCAGTGTTATCAGTTCAGAAATAGCTTTTGTGCAATTTAATAGATAATTGCATATGATTTTAAGTAATGGTCAAAGTAGATTTATAGATTTTTTTTAATGTTCAGGTAGATTTATGCCTACATTTTTTTTAAAATAGGTTTTTTTTATTGTTCTAAATGCCAAAGCAATTTTTATTTATGATCGATAAAAAAAATCTTCATTCTAGATTAATTCAATAAAAGAATGGAAAAAAAAGGAATGTAATTTATTAGAGGCCAGTCGTGGCGCAGTGGCCTAAAGTGTGACTGTAAAACCGACTGGTTATGGGTTCGATCCCCACTCGAGGAGATGAAAAATTTACTTAAATTTATATTTCCATTTCTTCGCTCTTGTGTCGAAGCTAAGCGCGGCGTTGAGTTCTGCCGCTGAACACGCAATGCCTCCAGAACTCGGTAGAAAGTGGGGAACGGAGTGTCTTAACACTAGGTTCCCTCTGCCTGCCCTGCTGTGTGCGGGATACAGCGTGAAGCTGTAATTTATTATGTACTTTTACGTACGATTTATAATAACAACGCAAACAAGTAAGGCAATTTAATATAAACTAAAACTAAGAAACACTAATACCCAGGAAGTACAGTATTACTAAACAGTAAATACTACTATAGTCTCCAAGTGTACATGATCCAATCGTACGTAACAGAACGTTAGGACGCACGGAACACCCTGTATCAGTCATCTCGTTCTGGCCAACTAATACCTTAATTAAGTGTAAGGCCTTCGGTAGCAGTGCGTGGGCTAATGGAGGAAACTAAATAGTACCTGTTTACTGTTCAAACTTCAAATAAGTCAAGAAATTTAAAGGAATCTGTGAGGACATCGTGCGTATATCATGTGAATTTAAACGCTGTGAGCTAACGGTTGTGAGTTCGATTCTTATTTTTTTTATTATTATACTAGCTTGTAATGTGGGCATAATGGCTGATGCCCATTGTTGGGCAAAGGCATCTCCTCATTTCTTTCATTCTTGCCTATTTCGTGCGTTTGTTGTATACCAAGTCTATTTAAATTAATACTATCTAATTTTTAGGGTTTCGTACCTGAAAGGAAAAATCTCCTCAAACGGAACCGTTATAGAATCACTTTGATGTCCTTGTGTCCGTCTGACAAGATCATTTATCTCAAGATCATGTAAAGAAATTAAACTGAAATTAATCTACGGTTCCTTAGAGCACAGAAAAAATCAAATTTTGTCAATATAATCACATTCGCCGTTTAATAAAAAAACTATAAGGTATTTACTTCGTGTGAACAGTTATTAAATTTGACACGAAATGAGGATTTAAAGTACAAATAAAGGAAATATTCTGAAAAGTCCAAATTTATTCAGTTTCATAGAGAACAAACAATAAATACAAACTTATATTTATTGTTCATTTCATACCAAATAAATACATACGTCTGCAAATTTTAATTTGTCAACCTTTATAAATTGTACTTCTCGTAGTTGTCTTTAACGAATCCCGAAATTAGTACAGAACCCTCGAGCAAATCCGACTCGTACTTATCCGATTTTTTAATTTAAATTTAATATTCGCTATTCCAAAACAATACACATTTAAATTTAAATCTCCATTTTCATATTTGAACTTACTAACTCAGTTAATAATATCGCCAAGATCAATCACTGAGCCCCAGTACGCACAGTAGTGCGCGTTGCACCACAAAGGGGTAAATGTTGACACTGTGACACACCACTTCTGATAGGCGCACGCTATTAATTACGTACCCGCATCATTCGATTAGAGTTACCTGTACGGTTAAATAATGGAGTTTATATGGTGTTGTAAGATGTTTACTTAAAATTGTTTTAGTATAGTTATTGTGTTATTAACGCCGCGCTTTGCCTCGTTAAGGGGAAATGAAAATGTTAAATATGTCATTCTAAGTGGGATTCGAACCCACAACCACCAGGCTTACAGTTCCGCTCCTACACCACGACGGCCTTTGTCACGGTCAGTTGAGGCACAGAGGCACAAAGTGTGACTGTAAAATCGACTGGTTGTGAGTTCGATCCCCACTCGAGGAGATGAAATATTTATTTACATTTATATTTTCATTTCCTCGTTCTGCTTTCGAGGTAAAGCGCGGCGTAGGCCACTCAGCACGCAATGCCTCCAGAACTGAACGAAGTGTCTTAACATTAGGTTCCCTCTGCCTATCCTGCTGTGTGCGGGATACAGCGTAAAGCTGATTTATTTTTATTTTATTTATTTCCTCACTCTCGTAGATAAAGCGCGGTGTTCAGCTTCGGCCACTCAACATGCAATGTCTTAGTATTTGGGCTGAGTTTAAGGTAAAACTAAGTTTTTCTACCTATCCGCTATGTGCTAAAAAGCGTGAAGTAATAGAACTTTTTTTTTAGCTTCACGCTCTATCCCGCATATATCAGAGTAATCATAGGAAAATCTAGTGACGAGATACTCCGTTTCCCGATTCTGATGGCATTGCGTGTTAGACCGATATAACTTATTCTATTATAACAAAGAAACACAATCCATACTTTCGCAAAATATAAATGACAAACTACATTTAAATAAACATGCACGGTGAATTTTAAATTGGACATGACTCGCGTGGCCTCGCCCATACATCGCCCATACATACTACATACATATGTTATTGATAGAACTGTCTAACTTGATTACAATATTGTAGACTTTGTGAGTCATGTCGCTGAACACCGCGTTTTTCTTGACAATTTTGTGTTATATATTTCTTTTTTTTATATTGGATTTTAGTGTGGAAGTTTGGGGCTGTTGAGTTTTAGGATCTAGAATGTAAAGCATTCTTGCAAGTCGAATAACTAAATATCAGCTTCACGCTGTATCCCGCATACAGCAGGATAGGCAGAGGGACCTAGTGTTAAGAGGAGGCATTGCGTGCTAAGTGGCGGAACTCAACGCCGCACTTTGCCTCGAGACTAGAGCGATATATATATATATATATATATATATATATATATATATATATATATATATATATATAGAATGAAAATATAAATGTTAAATTAAATATTTCATTTCCTCGAGTGGGGATCGAATCCACAACCAGTCGCGTTTACAGTCACAATTTGTGGCCCTGCGCCACGACCGGCCACACACTTATTCAAAAGAGAATTCCTTTCCATAGTAAAGAATTACATTAGATTTTAATTTTTAAAAATAATTTAACTACTATTGTAAAAATTTCCTCGAGGAACCGAACCTATAACCAACATATATACCCAGATACTACAACACCACAACAGCCTCTTAAACATCTATAAAAGGGTATATATTAAACAGAACGCGTCGCTCCATATGTTATTGATACGTGTGTCAGACGGTATGCCTAATGCCTAGACCGTTCTGGACCAAGATTTGTAGCTTCATTCCAATGTATATTTATGGTCTGGACCCAGTGAGATGTGACGTGCACACGCTAAACTTTGTTAGGGAACCTTCTTATTTATAGCCACCGTCGATTGCTTTTATGTAAGCTGTATTACGAGTATGTGTTTACTATTTTAGTACTAGTGTTTTGTGGGTATTTTTTTATTGGAATATGTTAGGAAAAATGTATTTTAGTTTAGGTTTCGTTATATTTTCTTTATTTAGAAAATAAACAGAAAATATTTTAAACATTTTTAAAGTGTTATTTCGCACTTTAGAAAGAAAAATACTTATTTAGAAACGTTACAAAAAATGTAACGTTGTAATATAGTATCTATGTATTTTCTAATCATTATCTTTTGCAATTTACAGGTAGACCTAAGTACTTAATTCTACTTTCTTCGAAACATATTTCTGTCGTACATTACTGTAAAACAAACGAACAAACGAGCAAAAAAAGTTATGTTTTTAGCTTTTCTTTTTTAAAAAAGGCATAATATGTTCCTCTTTCCAATGTCTATTTTAAAATTAAATTGTGTAATTGTTAATTGTGTTGGTACCATTTTTCGACGAAGGCTACAAAAATACAGGCTTTTCAAGTTAGTGGCTTTGATATAACTCACACACAACTTCTAGTTATTAATCGACAATAAGGACGAAGCCGCGTGTACAAGCTTGTTTATACATATTTATATCGAAAATGTCGGAAATTCGATATTTCCCGTACCGGTTATAACGTTCACCAGCAGAAAGTGACTTGAAACGGTATATAGATATGAAATATGTATTCGCAATTAGAATATCTAGGATCTTGTGTTAATAGTTTTTGCGCAATGTTTAAGAAATTGTTGGTTGGTTTGTTTGTTTGTCGTAATAAAGCAGCTGTGGACTGTGCGGCCACGCGACCTTGTCATTACTGGGACTAGAATACGTTCATTTTATATATAAAAATGTATATGGATAATTAAAATGGAAGTGTCTGTCAATTTGATATATTATTATTTCTTTTTTTTTGGCTGTTTGTTTTTTTTCTAGGAAGAACCTAGTGTTAAGATCGAATTCAATCCATTGCATATTCGGTGGCGGAACTTAACGGCGCACTTTGCCTTACCAGAATGGGGAAAAGAAAAAATCCAGTACCCCGAATGAGAATCGAACGCATAACCATTGTACTTGGTAGAAAAGTTAAAAAGTCCCTTTTTTATAAATTAAGAGCAGGCAAACAAGCTAGCGGGTCACATAATGTTAAATGATTACCGCTACCTATAAACATATACAGTATTGGGGGAATTATAAATACGTTGCCAGCTTTTTAGATATTTGTTGAAACGCCCTTGAAAAACCAAATATTGTAAAATTTAAAATTTGAAAAAAAAAATATGCCATACTGGACAGTTAAACTGACCCAGGAACCCGAATGGTCAGGATAGTACTGTTTAGGGTGGCAGGCAGTACGGAGACGACGCGATGGTGTAAGAATTTGGAGAGTAATTAAAAAAAATCGTATAGTAAGCCCCAGAAGTATATTTAAAAAATATATTTTTTAAATTTGAATACGCCATTGTATTCAAATATATATTTATTGTACCATACAATAACTTATTAATATTGTCATTAAAACTCCGATTAATCTCTTGTTAAGATTTATTAAGTCATTTCATTGTAAAACAAATATGAAATATGTACTAATTGATCAAAATAGTTTTGTTGTTTCCTTGTACATGTTTCATTAGGCTAATATTGACACGACTTTAAACGTGCAGCTGTGGGTTCGATTTCCACTGGGAGAATATTTTTTCATTTTCTCGTTAACTCTATTTAAGAGGGCGGAAAATGGTAAACAGTGTGTCTCAAAATTAAGTTCTCTAAGGCTATCCTGATTTATGTAATAGCGTAGCAGCGTTTACGCTGCTAAAAAATTTTTTTTAGCTTTAGCTTTAGCTAAAAAAATTTTTTTAGTAAAAACAAAAGACAATTGTTTATTTCACACAGCGAGAAAAGCTTAAAGTTTCCAGTTCTATTGATGATTACTCAGGGAAGCTACGAAGTTTGTTTAATTTTTTCGTCAGCTATCGTCAGGAACTATCGATTGTATATAATAAAAATTATTTAAAAAAAGGTGTGCAGTCAATTATATGGTGTATAATTTTAAAAAATATTATTAAAATATATAATTTGGTAATATTTTTTTATTAAAACATTATATAAACGTAACGTTACTAGCTATTTAAACGTATTCACGTACAACAAGCGGCCGTGTCCATAACACAGCCACACCGAAGTTTTTTTTGTTTACCACTTTGTTTATCATTATGCCTAATCAAAACGTATCTTAACATTTTAACTGGAGTTAATATTAGTTAAGCAGAAGAAGAAGATATAACATTTATTTAATTTTATTTGTGTTATCCTTTCATAACACAAATAAAATTAAATAAATGTTATATCTTCTTCTTCTTCTGCTTAACTAATATTAACTCCAGTTAAAATGTTAAGATATGTTTGTATTTTATATCATTTGTCCATAAGTAGGTCAAAGAAATTAAGTAAAAAATAAAGATCGTAGTCTTTTATGATTTGAATTGAATTATCACTGATTATTGCAGAATAATCATTATTTACAAAGTTATAATACAAAGCAGAGTTTAATTGGAAATTCACTTTTTTGCAATAAATTTACATCTATTTGCTTTTATTAATTCGAATACACTTTTTACTTAATTTGTATTACAAGTGACAATGAATGGTTAGATGCATCACGGGGCGAACACTTAGGCAGGTCGTGCCTCTCTATCGTTTGTTCCGCGCTCTCGCTTGCACACTCGGTTCAGGCGGAACGTGACAATGAGTCATTCTTTTTCGTGTGAGCAGGCAGCGTTCATTGATTTTTAAGGCTTTATCAAGAGAAATTAGATTAAAATCAAGTTTTGTCGTTAATTGATTTAAAAATTTCTCAACTTTTCGTTCAATTTTTTAAATATTGTATGGTAAGTTGCAGAACTTAACGCCACGCTTTGTCACAAAAAATATAAGGAAATATATTTAAATATGCAAATATACAACTGTTTATTTGAAACAGGTTGTGAGTTCGATACTCACTCAAGAAAATCAAATATTTAATGATTTCACTTCTTCACTCTCGTGTCGAGGTAAAGCGCGGCGTTGAGTTAAGTTGCTCTCAGCACGCAATGCCTCAGAAATCACCGGTAAATGGGGAACGGAGTGTCTCATCACTAGGGCTGCCTACCCTGCTGAGTGCGGGATACAGTGTGAAGCAAAAATAAAATTCTTTTTTCGTCGTAAACTTATTCTATCATTATACGTACTCCTAAGTTAAATGCACGCTTACCTAGAGTAGCGTAGGTCAAAAACCCGGCATCTAGGGCACGGTTTTATTGTTGCCTGTCCTCGGACAAGTGGAAGCTAAATATTTATGGCTCCAATATCGTGATTAATATGTATCCTATATTATGTAGGCGAACGGTATCTAGTGTTTGAGTGCGGGGTTGGCTTATTATATAGGTTAATGTTTTTGTTGTTGTTGTTGATGAAGTAGGGAAATATATAAACTAAGGTTTTTTTTTAATATTAATTATTTTGATGTATTAAATATGACAAATGTTCGGTGTTAGGCTCCGCTATTCAATTCTGTTGTTCTGATTTTTATTTAATCTACGTACTTTTTTCTTTTAATTAAATATTAAAAAATGAATTACACACAAATTCATATTAAATTTGTATATACTTTTCTGATGTTAGACACCAAACTTAGCCACTCTACCAAAGCAGCATTAACAAAACAGCGTTAAACGCCATAAACAGCGCCACACAATCCAAGTTTCCATTATATTTATTATACAAAGCGTAGGTACACTAACATAAACACAAAGTTCACTTTTGATGTCGTAACTCCTGTCAAATTACAGGGGACAGTAATGTGCCTAATTCTAGTGAATACTGTGCGCAGGAGTTTTCTATTAGTAAATGTGGTTTTAGACTGCTGTTCCATTATGGATGGTGGCGGTGTTATTTTTTTTCTAAGTAAAAAAATGTAATTTTTATTTTTTTTGTGATATATTTATTCTTAGTAGCTTTTAATATATGTATATTAGAACTAGGTAGTGACTGACTATTTTATTGTCTTTTTAGGAGTAGTTGTAGCTTGTTACATTGGTATCTTATTGGGAGAACAAAAAATAAATGAATAAAGAAAACAAACTGTTATATTCTTTGAAAGTGAAAGAAATATTAACATCTAATTGGGTGGCAGAAGAAAAAGTGCAGCAAGCGGTTAAGCATTAAAAGGCGGTGAGTGGTGGCGGTGAGGAAACGGAGTGTCTTATCATTAGATTCCCTATATCTACCCTGTCGAACGTGGGATTCAGAGTTCTTTTCAGACTGTCTCGTAAAGAGAATGGACAAATGGTCACTCTGTAGTGATAGCCCATTGTAGATGATGATGAAGAAGTATGGAAGAAATATATAATTTCAAAATATAACCGTTAACCAAACATCTTGCCTTCTTCATATTGATTTTTTACTAAATATTATATTATTAATCGAGAAATTCGTCTCTGAATGTTACACATATACATTTTCCCGCGTAGATTTTAATTACACAATAACTGCCTTTTGTGAGCATATTACCATTGTGAAACAAATATTAGTTGCTCACAATTAATTCTAAAGGACCCAGGTTCAAATCCTCTTATTTTTTAAAATCAAATCGCTCTCTCCTCCACAGCGTCCTACACCCGCGATATTGCTCTCTAGGACAACATTCCTGCTCAGACCGCAGCCACACGCGCGCCTGAATTAATCACAATTATGTGACAGAGTGTGATTGTGATAGAAGGATGCGCCTTGCACGAGAGAACCAGTGCCGTAATGCACTTTTACTGCATTATGTTAGTGTCATAGGTTTTACTGGAATATTTATTGTAGGCTGGGATGAGAATTTTAATGTTTTATCGAAGGTTTACTTAGATTGCTCTCAGGATATGTAAGTGAGGCATATTTGATACAATTTTGATCTTAAAGGCCAGTCTTGGCGCAGGGGCACAAGTGACTGACTGGTTGTGAATTCGATCTCCGCGCGAGGAAATGAAATACTTATTTAAATTTATATTTTGGTTTATGTTATATCCGGTGTCGTGGGTAGCGCGGCGTTATGTTTCGCCACTCAATACGCAATGTCTCCAATTCGTCACTCCAATTCCGTTTTGGGTAATGCTTATAAGAATTAGTGAAATATTTGTTTATTGAAGTAACAAGCCAACAGTAAAAATATTTAAATGGACGGAATGAAGGCAAGAAGTCACTCACAATATAGTAATAATATTTTTATGTTATGACTATATTGTGTTATTCATATATACTAGGTTTGAGGCCAGTCGTAGCTCAGAGGCACAAAGTGTGACTGTAAAATCGACTGGTTGTAGGTGCGATGCCCACTCGAGGAAACAAAATATTTATTTACATTTATATTTTCATTTCTTTGCTCTGGTGCCAAGGCAAGCCGCGGCGTTGAGTTCCGCCACTCAACACGCAATGCCTTTCATAACACTAGGTTCTGTTGTTGATTGCGAGATACAGCGGGAAGCTGTTTTAATTTAATATATACAACCCACACTGTCAAATATCAAACATTTCAACGATTTCTCATTTTCCATCTATGTCGTATAGAATTCCACGAGTCACAATTACAACCAAAACTGCCATGTATAGATAACAATAGGCTCTCATTGTTCGATAAAGTCTGTACGTACTCGTATGTAATGAGGTACCGCGGTGGTCCAGCTAATATTTCACGTCCCGGCAATCGCAATATAAGATTGTGCCCTGTCATATTAAACTTAAATACTATTATTTCTATTGAAATTTGAAATTAATCATTTTCGTATATTTAATGTGATTTTATATTTGTGGCCAGTGTTGTAGGGGTATAAAGGTTCGATTTCCATTCGAAAAAATTGTATGTTTAATATTTTCTTTTTTATTGCTCTGGCGTCCAGGCAAAGCGTGAAGTGGGTTAAGCCACCCAATGCCTCTAGAATTAAGCGGAAAGGGAAGTGTCTTGTAAATTTCCACTGGATGACTGACTGATGACTGAACCCACACAAATGGATATAGTATTTTTCACATCGAAGTAAGTATATGTATAATAGAAACACTACCACTTCACTACCATATGACCCACAATCAAATAATAAAAGAAGGAAAGACATATAGACAATAGCACGTACCCCCGTAACTAGAACTTTCTTTGCTAGCATTCAATATGAGTCACGTTCCTGCTTTTTATATAATAAAGTGAATAAAATAATAAATATATGCCACTTGTGATATTATGAGTGTAAAAAGAAACTTAAAGGATGGCTGACACTACTTACATATGAGGAATCTGAAGCTCTTATCGAGCATGCTAAATAGCAATACACTAAATACATTTATATACATACATGCAACAATAAATTAGCTTCACGCTGTATCCCGCACACAGCAAGACAGGCAGAGGGAACCTAGTGTTAAGACATTCCGTTCCCGACTTTCTGCCGAATTTTTTTTTTAATTTTTAGTTTAATTTAATTTACATGCAACAATAAACAGACACAAATACACATGAGTAACACAATTTGGAATAGATAAATAAAATAATAATAATAAAAATAAATAAAAAAATATAATAAGAAAATATATATTATTAAATAATATACTTTAACTTAAGGTCACATCACTGTTTTGATTTTTTAATGCTAATGGAAGAGAGTCTCCTGATACAGGCAATAACATGCTTAAAAGGAGGCTCCAATCACTAGTGGATTTTGTAAGAAACTTGCTTAATAAACTATTATTATTAAAGGAACAAGGAACAGTTCGATTCCCACTCAAAAGAAGTTAATTATTTAATATATTAATTTCTTCGCTCTGGTTTCGAGGCAAAGCGCGTTGAGTTCCGCTACTCAACTCAAAAGGAAGTGTCTAAGCATTAGGTTCCCTCTGCCTACCCTGCTATTTGTAGGATACAGCGTGAATATGAAAGAAAAAGTATATACCAAAATCTA
Source organism: Heliconius erato x Heliconius himera (assembly GCA_013421005.1). Lineage (NCBI taxonomy): Eukaryota > Metazoa > Arthropoda > Insecta > Lepidoptera > Nymphalidae > Heliconius > Heliconius erato x Heliconius himera. The sequence goes on along the minus strand of JAATLQ010004067.1, from coordinate 15,399 downwards.
TAAAATTTAAATATAATTATCGATTAGTGTTTTCTCTCTTAATTACATAGTGTACAAATTATAAACCAAGTCTAGCCCACGCCGGTCACGTTATCATTAACGCGAGCATTGCTGAAATAAATGTTCCACTATAGAATTATCCGCAATATCCGTGTTCGAGATATTATATCATCGTAGGGCTAGGTGCAACCCGTGTTAGGTGCGGGGCACACTAGGTTCGAGAAAGCTCCTTAATACACTGACAATATCAAATATTATGATATCAGAAACTCTTTACCCTGTATCACGCACACAGCAGTGTAGGCAGAGGGAACCTAGTGTTAAGACACACCGTTCCCCACTTTCCGCCGAGTTCTGGAGGCATTGCGTGTTGAGTGGCGGAACTCAGCACCGCAATGATTTAAATTAATGATTCAAACACACTTAATGAATAAATCTATTACTGAGTTACATTTCATTATAATCCTATTTACATTAAGTTAAATAGATACAGTTGGGATAGCCCAATTTGGTTTAAATACATATCTGAGATATTATGATATTTTTGATAGCCTACATCAGAATGATCACAAATTAAATATTTTTTTTAAAGAATAATGCTAACAATAAAAAATAACGTTTACGGAATTGAATTCCGCTATTCAACACCCAATGCCTCAACAATTCGGCGGAAAGCGTGGAACGTACAGTTCACAGTTTCGCGCTACCTTCAAAAAGTGCGTCTATCTCCACCTTAAAGGCCGGCAATGCACCTGCAGCTCCTCTGGTGTTGCACGGGGTCGTGGGCGGCGGTAATCACTTACCATCAGGTGACCCGAACGCTCGTTTACCTTGTCCTTTTTTCATAAAAAAAAAAGTAAAAATTTGATTTTATTAATTCAAGCTCAGTGCACCCAAAACCTCAACATAGATAATACACTAACACGTAGATAACAATGCGCCTCCCGGGCTGGATTGTTGCAAGGATTTCATTAGCGCACGCGGAACCGTGATTCATCTTAGATGTGGGTCATGCGGAATGATTTTACATTCTCCTTTACTATATTGTGATTATAATTGTAATGTGAATATGATTTGCATACTGTGATGGATGTATGTGTGTGTTTGTTTGTTTGTTTTTGTTTTTGTTTGGTTATTTATTTTATATGGAAGTAAATGGCTGAGGAGTGGTGTCTAGTGAGACAAAATGTGACGTTAAGTTAAAAGAGGTTATTCTATTCGTCTCTTAAAAGAGAAAGAGAAGATAAAAAAGATTTTTGAATCAGGAGTCAGGTTGCTCTGGGCTGTTTCTCTGTCATATATCATATAGGAGAATTACGAACGTGCAAAATAATATTTTGATAAATTTTGGGTGTAATAAAATATAAGGACTTGATGTCACTTCTTAAAACAAATTTAAATAGTAAATGACGTGTGTAAAATTGTTTTATTTTTTTACTTTTCATCATATTTTTTTGATTGTGGATTCGATTCCCCCTCCGGGGAATTAAGTTCATAGGTGGGGACAGGGTGCCCCTAATAGTACCTAGGTTCCCTCTGCTACCGTACTGTGTGCTGGATACAGCGTGAAGCTACACTGACGACATCACACATTATAAACTTTCATGAATGCTACTATTACCTGGCTATATCTCATTACGTGAAAGTTTGTGAGGGTGAATGTTTGTTCCACTTTCATGCAAAAACTACTGAACAGATTTATTTAAAACCTTACAGTTTTTATAACAGAATAATCCAAAGCCTACAATTTATATAAAGATTTTGTATAATATAACAATAAGTTAAAGCGGGCGAAGCCGCGTGTGGGCAGCTAGTATGTTATATAAGGTAAACCGAGTACGTAGTCATATTTATCTCAGAGCACTTCATTAAACATTACAACTCATTTACTTCTACAGTTTAAAATTGCATGTCAATCGTTTATCTACAGATTATCCGTTTTGCTGCCCACAGTTTACTATAGCGCAACAAATTTAATGTAAATCTTATTGTTTGAGGTATAAGATATAGTTTTGAATATTTTCTTGTTTTCTAATGTTTTGGTTAACTTTGTAAGCTGAGCTTGGTATCCCTTGACGTTTATATTTATAGGCGCTGGCGCAGAGCGTCCAAACACGGGAACTCGGCGCGAATGTGACCTAAATGTGAAACGTGCGGTTTGTAAAGTGCGAATTTGTTATAAAGTATTGTACATTTATATAGAAAAAGCCATCGTGGCCAAAGTCTGTCTGTTAGTGGGATGGTTGTGAGTTCAATTCCCACTCGGGGAAAATAATTGTTTTCAATTTCCTGCTGTGGTAAAACAAAATGCTGCGTTGAATTGCAGATCAATACACATTATCTTGAATTTGGGTAAGAGGTCTTAGTGTGTTAACACTGGGTCTTTCTTCTTATTCTGCTATTACCAAGAAAATTGAGAGGTGAAGTTATTAGAAAAATGTATTGTTATTTGATTATGCCTCGAATATCTATAATTAATAAATAATATCAATCTATAAAAAATCTATAAGTCAGTTTAAATAATTAAAAAAAAAACAATAAAAAAATATTTAAAAAATCAATAAAAAATTATTGCCTTCTTAATTATTTCGAGTAATTTCCACCATTTACTAATTTCTTCAGTTTACTTTATTTATTTAATTTATTTATATGTAATTATTTTATTTAACAAACATATATATTTATTTAATAAACATAACAAACACAACCTAAGTAATTAATAAAATATAATTAATATATTATACGTTGTTCCACTCAATACGCGATGCCTACAGAATTCGGGGGATTGTAGGGAATGGAGTGTCATAACGATAGGTTCCCAGGTTCCCTCTACCTACCCTGATACAGCGTGAAGCTAAACAAATAACATAATAACTATATTATACCTGAGTAATCAACCCAGCAAGCCCGCACACTCGCTACAGGCGATCACGAGCGTCGTGTACACTTATTAACGCTACAGGGGCGATATATCACACCGCGTATGCCGACGCCGCTAGGTTTCATGCTCAGTGGATTTTTTTTTCTAGTTGTTTATTATATTATTTTTTTAATTTTTTTATCAGCTTCACGTTGTATCTCGCACACAGTAGTAGAGGGAACCTAGTGTTAAGACACTCCGTTCCCCATTTACCGCCAAGTTTTGGAGGCAACGCGTGTTGAGCTGTGGAACTCTACGCCGCGCTTTGCCTCGACACCAGACCAAAGAAATGGAAATATAATTTTATATAAGTTAGCAGCTTTATTCTTTTACTAGATAAAAGGTTAGACAGAAGGACTAAGTTAGTGTTAAGACACTCCGTTATTCACTTTTTGCCCGAATTCAAGGCATAAGGCGTGTCTGGCGTAAGTCAACGCCGCACCTTGTCATGTTATCAGAATGAGAAAATGAAAATAGTATCTACTCTCCTTCCATTGCGAATCGAGCCCACAACATGTCATGTTTACAATCAGACGCTGCCGCCGCGACAGTCCTCTAATCTATACTTACTTTCCTACTTAAAAGTTTCTAAACTGGTCACTTAGGTTTGATTGAAGTCATGATCCTTGAGGATATCTCTGTGGTTTCTATTATTTTCTCCTTATTTTCCTTTAATAACAAAACATATAGAATTACAGGACACAGGTTTCGACTGCAAATACATATATGCGATGTATAACTTTTTAGCTTCACGCTGTATTCTAAACATAGCGAGATAGGAGAGTGAACCTGGGAACCTAGTGTTAAGATATTCCGTTACATTAAAACACATTATATATAATACATAAAAAAATACTACTACTACAACTAACTATACATTTTATTTTCTTGCAAGAAAGTCTTATTACATACATTTTATAAGTCAGAGTAGAGAGAATCTATTGGTAGTTGTTAGTTAGTGACAAAATGAACAAGTTAAAATAATTTAAATATCACCAATTCCCCAACGCGAAATTGAACCAGCTACCATCGCGTTAACAATATACGCTGCACCACTGCGTCACAGTGGCCTCCTCATAATTTCTCAAAAAAGAAAACAAAAACTAAACAATTTAAATGATCCGAAGACACAATATTTTACAGCTAACAATTCCTTTCCTAACAACTATTATGGCACTGTATCGTAACGTAAGTAGGAAGTGATTTATTTAGAACCAGCACAGACCATATATCTGACGGTCGTGGCTCTGACCATTTACAGGCTGATTGTGTGGTCAGTATGAGCTATTGACCACGGACCACGGACCACGGACCACGGACCATGGGATAAACCGTACGGCGCTTTTAACTAGATCGCTGTGTAATTTGTTATGTACTTATTTGTCTTTTATTAAACGCTTGTATAAAATGTTACAAAAATTGTTGTCAGTTTTTGTTGTTTTTTTATTATTATTATTTATTGAGAAATGTTTAGAGGCATTTAGCAGGATTAGTAGATTTTGTTAGGATGTTTTTAAAAAATCTTGTCGAAATAAATATGCTTTTTGCATGAAATTTCTGGATTTTTAAAATTTTTAAATGACTATATTTATCCCGTGTAGTACATAGTAAAGACACTCTATTCTCCACTTGCACCCGGAATTTGTTTTTCTCTCCTTAGTTGTTGTATGGTGAAATCCAACTAAAAATGTCAGTATTATATATGCAGGTAGACACTTTTTTCAAAATAGAAATGGCAAATTGTACTAGGGTATCTTAAGACACTCTGTTTTCCCCCTTCGCCCTTTGAGTGGCGGAAGTCAACGCTGTACCTTGTCTCACAGCCAGAACTGTCATACTCCCGAGTAAAAATCGAACCCAGAAGCGCTACAACATAATAATAATAAGATTTATATTATAAATTATTATACTCAAACACGGTAAGATCGAAAACACTAGCACAACCACAATACATACATACATAAAACACAATATTATTTATATATAACAAATCACGATTTTGACACAATGTATATTAGACTGCAGCATGGCTAATATGATCTAGAACAGCAGGTTGATAACCAGGCTGGGGGCGCGCGCGCATTCGACGTGACTGGTTGCTGTATTCATTAAAATACCTCCCGCTACTACCTATTATATGCGTGTAATAACGGCATATGGCATATTTTTGTTGTATTGTTTGTGTGTTTCATCGATCTGATATAGGGAATTAAATGTGAAGTCGTGGAGGTATAATGTTTGATTCTCACTCGGGGCAATGAGTTTCCATTTTTTTTGATTATCTTTGGGATTAGGACAAACCGCGGCGTTCAGTTGCACCGTTCAACGCGTAATGCCAAGTGAATATACTTATTGTAGCTTATTTTTATACAGTTTTGTAGGATATAATGTCTTGTAATAATTAAATATTTTGAAAAGTAAAAATGGAGTGTTAGAGCCTACCTGTGAACACGTTAGTTGTGGGTTCGGATACCCCTCGGGAGAATAAATGCATTTAAATTATTTGCAGTTCTGGAAAACGTGCTTCGTTTAGAGCCTTAAATTATATAGATAATTTGGCAGAAAGTGGAGAACGAAGTGTCTTAGCACCAGGATCCGCCTGCCTACAGTAGTATATGAGAAAAAGAGTGAACCTGCTTTTTTATTATGTACCAGATAAATCAATAATAATGAATGCTGAGGCCAGTCGTGGCGCAGCGGCACGACGTGTGACTGTAAAACCGACTTTTTGTGGGTTCGATCCTCACGCGAGGAGATAAAATATGTATTTAAATTTATATTTCCATTTCTTCGCTCTGGTGTCGAGGTTAAGCGCTGCGTTGTGTTCTGCCACTCAACACGCAACGCCTCCAGAATTCGGCAGAAAGTGGGGAACGGAGGTTCCCTCTGCCTACCCTGCAGTATGCCGGATACAGCGTGAATCTGATTTATTTTTTATTTGATGTATGCTAGTGCCTTTGGAACAAAGTATTTAGAATAAAGCGTACCAACCACTAGCGTGCTAAACGCACATTAAAGCTTAGAAACGGTCACTTTCAGTACCTAATACTAGTTCGACTAACTTAATTACATTACTGGTTAATTGAATTAATATGAACATACGTAAGGATTTGAAGAAATTAAAATAATTTGACAGTGTATTTCTTTTTTTTAATAAGTAAAAGTTGTAATATCCGGTGTTATGGCGCAAAATATAAAACTTATTTTTTTACATTTTTAAAGTGTTATTGAGGCCAGTCGTGGCGCAGGGGCACAAAGTGTGACTGACTGTAAAGCCGACTGATGGGTTCGATCCCCAATCGATCGAGAAGATGAAATATTTACTTAAATTTGTATTTCTATTTCTTTGCTCTGGTGTTCAGGCAATGTGCGGCGTTGATTTCTGCCACTCAACACGCAATGTCACCAGAATTCGGAATGGAGTGTCTTAACACTAGGTTCCCTTTGCCTACCCTGCTGTGTGCGGGATGCAGCGTGAAGCTGTTTATTTCAAGTGTTATTCCACACTTATAAGGAAAGTATATAAAAATTCTAACTTATTTGAGAAATTACATGTCGGTTGCGTGTATTAGTTTAGTTTTTTGTTTGTATTTCTTGAAATAAGCACGTTTTACCAAATGAACTGTTCTGCTTTATAATATGATGTATAAATCAGTATAGATAGATTTTTTATCACTTGTTAAACTCTCAAAAAAGACAAGGGTCATAGCTACCTTAAAACGACCAAGTGCATGTCAGAGTATGAACTTATTTATGGTTACTACCAAGCAGCGTTGCCCCGATTTTGGCAGGACGTCCCAATTTTTATCCCAAAATTTAAGTGCCCGAACGGGCCAGATTTGGTTTCACTTCTCCCGAATTATTCCAAGCTCTTATAAAATTCTTTTTTAATGACTTCATTTTTTGTAATAAATTACTCACAGATCCAGAGGTAAATGTCTCCATACTCTCCGACACAAAATCGGGCAACGCTGCTACCAAATTCCACAGCTACAGTATCACTAAAGTGATATGTAATAAATAGATATATGTAAAAAATAGATAAGTTGTAAAGTTATATGAGGACCTCATACAGTATTAATATAAAATTTTCATTTTGTACAATTTATATAAAAAAAAAATCAGATAACCAAATCAGCTTCACACCGTGTTCTGCAAACAGCAGGGTAGGCAGAGGGAACCTAGTATTAAGTAAGTAAGACACTCCGTTCCCCACTTTCTACCAAATTCTGGAGGCATTGCATGTTGAGTGGCAGTACTCAACGCCGCGCTTTGCCTCGATACCGGAGCGAAGAAATGGAAATATAAATTTAAGTAAATATTTCATCTCCTCGAGTGGGGATCGAAGCCACAACCAGTCGGCTTTACAGTCACACTTTGTGCTTCTGCGCCACGACTGGCCTCTACTATTTATATCACTATAATATTTCATTTAGATCCTTACTATTGAGTATTAGCTATCATAAATCTCTATCTATAGCGGAAGTGCATTTGTAGGGTAAGTCGTAGGTACCTTAAAGTATATTGTTCGGTAATTAGGATACCTCCAGGTAACTTTATCTCGGCTATCCGTGCACTGGTTAGGTTGCAGCCGTGCATCCAGTTCTTATCTATTAGTTGATAATAGGTAATAAATTATATGAGCTGCAATCACGTGATGTAGGGTTGCCATGGTTTTGTCATATAGCCTATTTTAATTCCATTTTCTTTTCATTCCCATTTCCATTGAAGATTTCTATTTTATTTAAATGAAAAAGTTTGGATTTTTATTTCTAAGTGGAAGATATTTTTAAGTAATTACTGTTCGTGAGGGCCAAATTGATCTTTGTATACGTATGAGTGTAGACAGCCACACAGTATATTATGAACACAAACAGCACATCAGACGACAGTGAAAATGTTTGATGCAAAGGATCCGATGGAGGAGCATTGATATTTCTTTCTATTTTTTTTATTGATGTGGGATTTGTGTGGAAATGGGAAATGTGGAAATTTATATATTTATTAAAGAGACCAGTCTTGGTGCATGGGCACAAAGAGTGACTGTAAAATCGACTGGTTGTGGGTTCGATCCTTGCTCGAGAAAATGAAATATTTATTTACATTTATATTTTTATTTCTTCGCTCTGGTGTCGCAAACAGCGCGATGTTGAGTTCCGCCACTCAACAAGCAATGCCCGCAGGATTCGGCGGAAAGTGAAAAACGGTGTCTTACCAGTAAGTTCCCTCTGCCTACCCTGCTGTGTGCGAGATGCAGCGTGAAGCTGATTAATCAATCAATAATTTTCATAAAATTCCAATTCTAATAATTATTTTAAAATATATAAGATAATAATCTTGTCAAAACGTATGGCAACCCTAAGCCAAGGCGATTGTTTAGTTCTTAGCAAGGACGGACAATGTGGTGTATTAATAATATAGTTACTAGGTGTCTGTACACGCGATAATGATATAAACAACTTTTTATGACGGCAATCTATTGAAAACTTAATTAACTAATAGCTTACAGCGCCATCTGTTGATTTTTTTTACAAATTTATATATTTTTTTATTTTGTTTTTGAATGACTTTGTTGTAGGTGAAGTCGTTCAAATATAGTAATTGAAACTATTATATTGAGGCCAGTCGTGGCGCAGGGGCACAAAGTGTGACTGTAAATCGACTGGTTGGGGGTTCGATCCCCACTTGAGGAGATGAAATATTTACTTAAATTTATATTTCCATTTCTTCGTTCTGGTGTCGAGGCAAAGCGCGGCTTTGAGTTCTATCACTCAACACGCAATGCCTCCAGAATTCGGCAGAAAGTGGGGAACAGAGTGTCTTAACACTAGATTCCCTCTGCCTACCCTGCTGTGTGCGGGATACAGCGTGAAGCTGATACAATTACGTAATATAATAGTTATTATTGTTAACAATAATCATATAATAAGCGATAGTAAATAAGATAACGGTTCACAAAATTAAACACATCCTTGCTATTATACGGTTGTCCGACATTACATTTATTGTGAACACATTTCAAACGCCGCAAGCTTGTGTTGAATTAAAATGTAGCTCTGACATATTACTGATTTTATATTGGACTAGATGATTCCCGCGGATTCGTTTCCTTTTTTTTCTAGCTGCTGCTGTATTCCGCACAAAGCAGTGTGGGCAGAGGGACCTGGGAACCTCGTGTAACACTCCGTTCCCATTAGGGCACTTCCTTTTCTCACTTTCTTCAGAATCCTGGAAGTGTTACGTGTTAAAAGGCGGAACTCCACGCGTGAAATTATTAATATTAAATATTTCATTTCATCCAGTGGGAATCGAACCCAGAACTTGTAGTGTTTACAGTCGAACGCTTGTGCCTCTGCAACGACTGCGTCAACCATGATTTTTTTACATTAATTTAAATTGATTATTATAATATACTAGTTGCCGCCGGCATTTTCCACGTAAAACATCTGCTTCTTTCCGTACTCGTAAGAATTTTGGGGAATCCTCTTTTAGTGCTTTCCTATAACAATTGAGAAAGACACTTAAATACAAATTGCAATTTTCTACGTTGAATAGTTTGGTTAAGCGTTTTTTGTCTGCAAAAAAAAAATATATGTAAATATTTTGTAACCAAACGTTATAGGTTTTATCTGGCAGCGAAACGTTACCCACATTTCGCTGCTGGATACAGAAGGAGAACAAAAGAAGAAATTACAGAAGAAGAACAAAAGAAAGATGAAAGCTGTGGAGATGCTATCTCATTATAGGATATGTGGAGTCAGCTTAGTTTATTGAATATGCAATAAAGAAATACATAGAATTAGGAAGAACGTTTATAGCTGGTTTGGGCACGTCGGACATTCGTTCGACGAAAGAATGGCAAAAAAGATTTATGATGGAAAAGTGAGCGGTAAAAGAGGTAGGGGGAGAGCTCGGTTGACCTTTGAAAGTACAGTATCAAAGATACTAGAGGAAGGTCACGTAAAACGCATGAGAACCCTCCGGAGGGCATGTATGAAGAGGTTGATGACAGTGGACGAGGCGAAAGAGGTGTGCAGAGACCGTAACGTTTGGCGTTCCGTTCTCTTTGACTACCATGCTAAGGATACAGCGTGAAGCTATGAAAATGAATGAATTCTATAACCAGAAAAAGTTTATAGCAGACGCTGTCCCAAAGAAAGTATTTACTTTATAACAATATATTTAACGTGCAATACACAAGAAAAAAATAATAGAAAAATATCTCTGAAGATCTCTTATTTTTATTCAACTATGCTATAAGAAGCAATTTTAAGTCGTCAAATTACATAGAAATTCAAAAACAATTCTCATATACAATATCCAATATTCTGACACTCACACATCTATACTGAAACTCACATTGTAACCACCGTGACAACTTCATCACGTCACGCCTCATCTATCACGCAGCGTGTTAACACTGTGTCACCCTACATACACTCCCTTAAGAATATTCAACTCTCGGTTACCATCCCTTAAGAAATAAATTTAAAATATTTTGTTTTATATTCAAGACCAACGTTTAATATTATACATTGTTTTAATATTATAATTATGCTTATTTTGTAGTAGTTTTTTTTTAAAAGCTATAACATAGATGTTATAGCTTTTTTTTAAGTCGGTATCTTTAAAATAAAAAAAAAACAATTATAATCTCTATAAAATAATGTATACTATTATTTTTTTTATAGCTTCTTCTATCTCAATTATACCAGGATAAGCAGACAGAACGTGGAGGTAAGGTATTGTAAGGTATTCTGTTTCCCTCATTCCACTTAAATGTAGAGATATTACCAAGAGCGAAAATTAAAATAAATAATATATATAATAAATAATTTCAATAATAAATTCAAATATAATCAATCAATTGTCCCTCCGAGCGGTATTCGAATCCACAACAACTGCATACATAGCTACGCGGCCACTGCGCCACGACGTTCTCATATACTTAAAAATACTCCAAACAACATATCTTAAGGTTGAATTTCGTATATTTATATGAATATATTTAAGCAAAAACTCACACATTTAAAATTACGAAATTTAAATTGCGTAGTAACTTGATTTTTCGTGATTGACAATATATCGTTGATAACTTATCTTGTTAGGGTTATTGAGAAATGGTGATGGATGTTCGTTCGAGATTATTAGATTATCAGGTTGAGAGAGCTGTGATTTCATTTTTTATAATTCTATGGCAGCTTCACTCTGTTCTCGCATAGCGGGATACGCAGAGGAAACCTTGTGTCAAACAATCTGTTCTCCACTTTTCGCCAAAATTTCGAGATGTTGCGTAGAATTCAACGCCGTGCATTGTCTACCAGAATGATGCTATGAAAGTAATTTGATTATCCTATAATATTCGTTCATTTACTTAAATTATAGGGAATCATATCAAGGCGTTGTATATTGTCAAATTTTAGATAATGTTTGTGGTTTTAAATGAATACAAAAATATTTTTTTCGAGGCCAGTCGTGTCGCATGGGTACAAAGTTCCCCACTTTCTGCCGAATTTTGGAGGCATTGTGTGTTGAGTGGCAGAACTGAACGCCGCGCTTAACCTCGACACCAGAGCGAAGAAATGGAAATATAAATTTGAGTAAACATTTAATCTCCTCGATCGGGGATCGAACCCAAACCAGTCACACTTTGTGCCGCTGCGCCACGACTGGCCTCCTATACTATATTATACAAATAGTTGAAAGACATATCTCAATTAACTAAAGCTAAAACGTCGATAGAATCTATAGCATTGCACACCCCGTATTGATTAAAAAAGCAACATAAATTAGCGAATTCGGGGTGGAAGGGGGGTTGTTGTCAAAAAACTTTTATAAGTGTTTATGTGTACGCGCCACCCCGACACCCTTTCGCGTATACCCACATTCGTAAAACACCCGAGTACTGGCGGACAGATAAGATGAGGGATTTTTATGGTAATTTACGGTTATTTATTGAGTTTTGTTGCTTTTTTTTTTAGTGTTTTTGTATGGATGTAGTGTGTAAATATACAGTAAATTAGTTAGATTGTTTTGTTGGTTGTCTGTAGTAATTGAAAAAAAAAATGATTAATGTTACTTATTTGTTTTCTTTAAGTACATTTTTCTTTTTTTTTTACGTATTAAAAATTTAAGTTTTTTTATTTCTAATAATTACCAAATTTAAATAGATTCCGTATATATCTGCATAAATGCATGAATGAAACGAATCATAGATTCAAAATAAATAAAAATCACGTCTTTAATCTATCCTCTAAAGTAAAGAGCACTCAACCTTAACCAAATAGACATTACCTAAGAGAAAAGACTAAAAATTGTAAAAAAAAACGCAAATCAAAACCTGTCCTCATTAACTTTTCAATCTCAACTCCGCTTCCGACCGTACCCACATACAAGTACATGTAAATTAAACACAACCGCACACAGACACGCACACAAATAAAAACGTAAAGAAACACCGCGGAGAGGAAGAATGTATTAAGAAAGCGCGACAGAGACGAACTCTAATTAACACTATAGGTGCGAGCGAGACGGACACAGCCAACACGCTAATTAAGAATACAAGAAGAAATACGTTTTATGTATGCTTCAGATTTGTTGTAGTGTGCGTGGTTTTATGCATGTGTTGAACATTTTCCATTTGTAATAGTGTGTATAGGTGGTGTTGCGTTATTAACTCATTATGTGAAGAGTTAGTACTTAGTTGTATATAACAGTTATTTACTATAGTTAATTGAAGGCGGTTACTCTGATAAGAGTGGAGCCCGGAGGAGACGGCGGTTTTGAGTTTCTTAAACGATTTTTGGTTTTAAAATAGATTATTGAGCGCTTCTGTACGTAGATATAGTGGGTTCGAGCATTTTGAGTATTTTTTTTGAGTAAAGTATTTTTTAATATATTTTTGTTTCAATTAAAAAAAAACATTTATATATGTATGTCTGTATTCATTAGTTCTTCACCTTTAGTTTTCGAGACTGGCACTTTGTCTTGTCTAAGAAAATATTGTTTAACTTTTTTAGGAAACGTTTAAAAATTTTAACGTAACAGTTTTTATATGTTCTCTAAATAAATATTTTTCTTTCTTAAGTATGTAATAACACTTTTAAAATGTTATTCTGTACCTAAGCGATTAGGGAAAAAGACAAATGGTAAGGATTCAAATTAATTATCATTAGTCCTGTTCCATTGTACCTATATCTATATAATAAAATAAATAAAAATAAATCAGAAATTCACGCTATATCCCGCACACAGCAGGGTAGGCAGAGGAAACCTAGTGTTAAGACACTCCGTTCCCCACTTTCTACCGAATTCTGGAGGCATTGCGTGTTGCGTGGCAGAACTTAACGCCGCGCATTGCCTCGACACCAGAACGCAGAAATGGAAATATAAATTTAAGTAAATATTTCATCTCCTCGAGTGGGGGTCGAACCCACAACCAGTTGGTTTTGCAGTCACACTTTGTGCCCCTGCACCACGACTGACCTCTGTACTTTTTATCTATATAATATAAGATTCTCGATTTTGCTAATACCATTATAAGATTCTCGATTTTGCCAATACGTTTGTAGTAATAGAAAAACTTTAAGTTGTCAATTTGTTGTGACGCAATTTTTTCAATTTACTATTGGACGTTTTTTCTGTTTATCTTGTGAGTAAAAGATTAGTAAAATACAATAAAACCTAAAGACAACATAGTTTTTCTGCTTTACATACAAAAAACCTTGGTCACAAAAGAAATCTAACGCAAGCTGCTAAGTGCATCGGCATAGTGTACTATCTATTATGATTGTAATATATATAATAGACTAGCGGACCCGGACGCGGCTTCGCCCGCTTAAACTTTACGAATGCTTATAGATATATTTAGGAAATTGTTTGTGAAAATATGTAACTAATTTAAATAAAAAAAATATAAGTAAACGTAACCATAGTAAAATATTAATAAAAAAACTAAACAAAACCAGCTACATTATTAATAATTTTGTCTCTGTCTGTCTTTCTATTTCCCCGAGTTAATATCCAGAATAACTGAACTAATTTTTATTGGACTTTCAGTGATCGATTTTACTGATTTACCCGGGAAAAATCTTTTTACTCGTTTTCCTTGCGCGCGTACATAGATACTATATGAAATAACTAAAGTCCTTTCTACATTAAATATGATAAGTTTTGCGAGCAATATCTAATAAAATCCCAGAAAACTAAAACCACAATTTATTAAGTGTATAACAACGGTATAGATAACCATCCAA
>JAATLQ010004064.1:0-19089 GCA_013421005.1 Heliconius erato x Heliconius himera | reverse complement strand
ACTAGCGGCCCGCCCACGGCTTCGCCCGCTTAAAATACATGATTATTGATTTAAGCAGAATTGATTGACAACTATAATAAAATAAAATAAATAAATAAATCAGCTTCACGCTGTATCCCGCACACAGCAGGGTAGGCAGAGGGAACCTAGTGTTAAGACACTCCGTTCCCCACTTTCTGCCGAATTCTGGAGGCATTGCTTGTTGAGTGGCAGAACTCAACGCCGCGCTTAACCTCGACATCAGAGCGAAGAAATGGAAATATAAATTTAAGTAAATATTTCATCTCCTCGAGTGGGGATCGAACCCACAACCAGTTGGTTTTACAGTCACACTTCTTGCCGCTGCGCCACGACCTTGTTTACTTTATTGTATAAAATATTGTATAATAGTGCCTCAAAAATATATATTTTTATCAACAGTCATATAATCAAGACGTTTCGAATGTCATTCTTTAGCCAGGGTCATACCAGCGCGATTTCTATATAACATTCGCTGGCAAGCTAATGCCTTGAGTTCATTCAAATGACGATAACTTTTTTTTTAATGAACCGATTTTGATGAACCAAACTTTAGAACCTAAATTGAGTTAAAACAAAGCAATTGGTGAAACTTTCAAGTAAATCGGTTCATAGTTTCAGAGAAAAATGCGGACAACAATATGTCGACAGACAGACAGACAGACAGACAGACAGACAGACAGACAGACAGACAGACAGACAAGAAATTCAAAAAAAATCTTTTTGCTTTCTATTAGTCTTTTTAAGTGTCCCTCTATCCATTTCAGTCAAAATTACTAAATGTACAGACAAAATATTTTTACTGTCTTATTATATATAGAGATAACGTGTATAATATGTGATAATAATATTAATTATATATAGTGTGTAAATGTCAATATATTTAGATAGTGTCAATACACTATCTACTTATATCTAATATTACAACAAAGTAATGTGATTACGATATTTTTATACAACAAAGTAACGTGATTACGATATTGAAATAGATTAACAATATCTACCAGATTTCACAAGTTTTAAGGGCATTTTGTATCCATGGGCGTATCTAGACGATATTTTCTGGCTTTGAAAATATATGTTCGTGTAAACGTTTTCTTTTTAATTTTCAGGTAACTTTTTTGTTAGTAAAATTTCTGGGGTGGGCACAAGACTGTTCTGGGGTGGGCACGGACCAACCGGCTCCTCCTATTCCTACGCCCATGTTTGTTGTTGACACAATTTTGCTCATTAAAAAAAACTAGTTTAAAACATCATAAAATTAAAGATAGTAAAACTACTAATTAAAGGTAGTATATTATGCAATAATTAAAACTACACTATACAAAAAATATAAGATTTTAAAATGATTTCAGAATATCTGTAAACCGAAATGACGTGTGTAAATTGTTTTGTTTTGGAAAAGGAATGTTAAATTAATAAAACGAAAATAAAAAGATTACTGTAAATACCAACCCGAATAGCTATATTAAAAAAGGAATTAACTCAATGGTTACCGGTAATCAATATCAGTAAAGATACAATAAAAATATTATATTTTATTAAACTCCACTTACTATATATGAAAACGTCAATTTACAACGCGCATAAAAACAATTGCAAGGACTTCGGTCACTCGATTACCTATTTAAATTAATTAACAAAAGTAAATGTGAACGACGTTATAACACACATATTTAATTATAACATTGTATTAAAATATTTTATATTATTGAAGACACATACATATATTTTGATTTGAGGCCAGTCGTGGCGCAGCGGCACGAAGTGTGACTGTAAAACGGACTGGTTGTGTGTTCGATCCCTACTTGAAATATTTATTTAAATTTATATTTCCATTTCTTCGCTCTGGTGTCGAGGTTAAGCGCGGCGTTGAGTTCTGCCCCTCAACACGCTATGCCTCTAGAATTCGGCAGAAAGTGGGGAACGGAGTGTCTTAACCCTAGGTTCCCTCTGCCTACCCTGCTGTGTGCGGGATACAGCGTGAAGCTGATTATTACATACATATATTAGCGTATCTAGAGATAGTTACTGGGGGCTGGACTTAGCTTTGAACAGATACATATATTCATATAAACTATAAATGTTTTTTTTTTTTTTGATTTTTTTTTCTCACCTTCCCCCTTCCTACGCCCATGTACACATTTATATTATATAGTATTTATTTTTCTTCTAATGAAAATAATACTGTAGTACAAAACGGATTGTTACTCTTGGGAGTTTGACATGTTACAATTTTCCAAACACGGCTCGGCTTTATGACCAATAAAAAGTTACGACGGGCGCGGTGATTAAGCCAATTACTTCTTATTGTGTACATGTAATTTCATGTAATGCAAGAACGTATCTACTATTGTATTCTGCTAAAGGTACCCCAATACATAGAACCATCGGTAATAAGAATACCTTTTAATTTTATTGTCCATAAAATCTTTTGTTTGGATAAATACGTGTACCTATAATGCACTTATATTTTGTACTGTACTTATTTAAAGTGTTTTTTTGGATTCATTGTGTTTTGAAGTAATACAGTGCAACCTCGAAAATATTCCGTTATATCAAGTAATTCGTTATGACAGAGGTGCCCGATGGTTTACGGTTCGTTTTAACGAGGTTAAAAAAAATTATAAAAATAATAAATAAATCAAATCAGCCTCACGCTGTATCCCGCACACAGCAGGGTAGGGGACCTAGTGTTAAGACACTCCGTTCCCCACTTTCTGTCGAATTCTGGAGGCATTGCGTGTTGAGTGACAGAACTCAACGCCGCGCTTTGCCTCGACACCAGAGCGAAGAAATGGAAATATAAATTTAAGTAAATATTTCATCGCCTCGACTGGAGATCGAACCCACAACCAGTCGATTTACAGTCACACTTTGTGCCACTGCCCCACGACTGGCTTCAAAAAAATTAATGATCTCAGGTTTTTGGTTTATCAGCTATTGCAAACTTTAAAACGATCGTCCAGCGTTAAACAGCAACGAACCGAATCCAACTGTGTTGCCGAATGCAACAATTCTAAACCTGTCGAGACATGTTATTTTTTTATTTATTTATAAAATTGAATGTAGTAAACTGACAGGATTCGTCATGTAAAGGTTATGAGGTAATGAAATTCGTTATAGAGATTTACCTCTGTATATAACATTTTTTTTTATATTTTGTAGGATTGAAAATTCATTATAAAAAGGTTTTTTTAACAAATATATGAATGAGTATTTGTAAAGTAAAGATATATTTTGTATTAACTCTTACCGGCAGCTTTAGGATATTCGTTAAATCGGGGAAATCGTTACATTGAGGGTCGTTACATTAAGATTATATTGTATATCATATATTTTAGATTTTTTTTCGATTGCGCCGTTTTTTCTCGACACTCTGTTATGTTTTACAAAAAATGTCTAAGCCCAATATCTTTACCCCACCTGCTGTAACATCATGAGATAAGATAGAGATATCTTCGGAAAATCCTGCAGCTCTACGCTTCAATTCCAGGGTCCAATAATTTTTTCCTCGCAAGTCCAAAGATTTACTTGTATGATAGCTTTAAAGATTGCTAGGAATTCGAAGGACGTGCTCCTGTAATGGTCTTTATGATCCGATGTCAGAACCAGGTCCGATGGTTATACCTGATCGGTTGCTGCTATTGTTAACTCGGGCCGAGCTCTGGCGATGGGATCCGTTGCAAGATTCCTCGTGTAGTCCTCTACTGCCACCATCTGCCTGTCGTGTATTTTTCTCTTATCCAAAAGTCATGCCATGGCCAAAAAAATATATATTTTTTTCTTTTACTTAGCCAGTTTTGATTTTTACATATTTCTCTGATTGGGAGTTGAACTCATTATCATGATGTGCAATGACATTGCTGTGCGTTGTCGTGGTTGTGGTGAGCTAAATACATACAAATACATAAAAAAATGACACTTGACATTCTGCCGTGAGTCACGTTTAATAAATGGCATGTACTATTATAATTTCAAGAAAATAACTTATAACATTTAATTGCTATTCATCCGCACGTTTGTTTTTACGCCGTTTACTCTTAAAATATGTATTTTATTGTTGGAATCATAATGACATTAATACTTTATACAACTAAAGGAATTATTTATTGCTATTTATGTATAATTAATAACAAAAAATATGGTAAAACCATAATAATTTAATTCATTATATTTTATTTAAAATTGTATGCAGTTATCATTATTACTAATTAATATTGTTACCAGTAAAGTATTAAAGGAAATGGTGATGTTTCTTGTCAGATTAGTTTTAATCCTCTCGATGAAATGTATTTTACGAATTATTTTTTATATAATTAAATTAAAATCACTGACTGACTGAGCGACCTTGTGGAAATATTTATTTATTTTTAAAATTTTGCAATATTAACATTTAATTCAATGTATTTTTATGTAGAGTTTTAAATTTTAATATACAATTTTTAAATGCAATGCATTTATATACCAACTATAGCATGTCAATAATAATAACACTTTAATGCACTAAGCTCTTTGGTTGCGCAGACTTATAATATTGATCTTTTATGTGGTCCAAAAGGCCGTAGATCTGAATATTCGATATTAATTTCATTTTGCTAAGACCTCGAGATAAAGGGTCTCGATAGACAGACAACTCGGTGATCCTATAAGGGTTCCGTTTTAACCTTTTGAGGTACGGAACCCTAAAAATGATTATTTTATAGAAATATTTTTGATTTCATTGATATCAATCACATATGCTAATCCAGGTTTAACGAATCAAATTTCAATGCAAATAAATTCAAAGCAGTAATATATATATTTGTGAACATATGGATTGGGCTTGGTAATAAAATAGTACAGATTATGTTACTTCGTTATGGGGAATTTGATTTACAAATAAAATTAAATTTGTTCAATATTGTTAAGGGAATAAATAAATGTTATTATAAAATTTTAATAATAATTTGTTTACATTATAACTTGATACAAATTGTAATGAATAATTAAATTTATAGCAACCGGCTTTTATATTAGAAATGGAATAAATATATGATAATAGCGACCCGACTGCGGCTTCGCCCGTTTCAAACCGATCATTTATTGAATAAATTAAAAACTTTCTCTCTTTATTATTACAACGCATTTATAGTGACAGAAGTAAAATCAATAAGTAATTTTTTTTCTTACTACGAAATATAAATATTTTGTTATTAAAAAATAAATACCTTGAATTTTGGAAATAAATATACAATCTATGTTGATCACTTACTAAAGATTTTACTTTGACCATAGCTATCTAATTAAAGTGCGACTGCTAACGCGACAGGTTGTGGTTTCGATTCCCACTCGAGGAATGAAATATAGTATATATTTTAAATTCCTCGCTCTTGTAACGAGGCAAAGCACGGCGTTGAGTTCCCATGTAATGCCTCCAGAATCCGGCGGAAAGTAAGTGTTTTAATTGAAACGGAGTGTCTTAGCGTTAGGTTCGCATGTTCCCTCTGCCTATTCTGCAATGTGCGGGATATGTTGCATATGTATTATGTATCTATATGTAGGTAATAAGCGTATTAGATAGGTACAAAAATAATTTTATAAATTATATGAAATACCAGTCGTGGCGCAGGGGCACAATGTGTGACTGTAAACGCGACTGGTTGTGGGTTCGATCCCCACTCGAGAAAATGAAATATTTATTTAAATTTATATTTCCATTTCTTCGCTCTGGTGTCGAGGCAAAGCGTGGCGATGAGTTCCGCCACTCAACACGCAATGTCTCTAGAATTCGGCGGAAAGTGGTAAACGGACTGTCTTAACACTAGGTTCCCTCTGCCTACCCCGATTTGTGTGAGATACAGCGTGAATCTGATTTTTTGATACAAAAAGTACTATCTAAGAAAGTAGATCTTTTGTGTATATGTATCTATATGTAATTATCTTTTATTAATAAAAAAATCGGCTTTACGTTGTATCCCGGACACAGCGATTTAGGCAGAGGTAACCTATATCGATAGTACGTGGCTTCTTATTTAGAACGCTTAGCAATATGACGACATGCGATAACATAAACTGTCTTATTTTGTAATAACTATGATTATTACATATTGTGACACACGAATAAAGCATATTTTAAATAGTCGATATTTTCGTGCTTCTTAAACTATCAACATTCCTAAGGACAACGAATTAATTTCCTTTAGCCAATCTAAATAAATGAATTTTTGAAAGCGTACAATATTTTATAAGATAAATTACATATTTTTAGCTTATAACGTTCTAGGCAGAGGACAAGACAAAAGACAAGACACTCTGTTCTCCTCGCCCAATTTTTGGAACATTACGTGTTGAGTGGCGGAACTCAACCCCGCGTCTTGTCTTATTACCAGAGCGAGGATATCATAAATTCATTCCTCCGAATAGACAGCGAACCAACAATCGTCTATACTGGTATATTACTATCTATATATTATACATTAATACATATTTTATCAAATGCTCAATGACATTCTTATCAATTTCGTTTTAGTTAATAATATAATTTATAACTTTTCATGTTAAAGGTGAGAACTTTTTCCTATAAAATTAATCGTTTTTATATTGATTAAGTAAATAATAGCTACAAAATTATTTTATTAGAAATAGCTACAAAATAAGGCTTACGTTGTTGGTTCATCCAAAAATATAATAGGTGGGTTGTTCACCAGCTCCAGGGCTACTGAAAGGCGTTTTGATTGACCTCCTGAAAGGTTTTGTGACATGGTTTCTCTGTGCTCCCATAGACCAATAGTTTGTAAAATTTCTTCCACCTGAAAGAAAAAGAGAAAAATGTGAAATAAATGGCTAATACTACCTAAGTTACTAACTCAGCCTGGCCTAAGTATTTCGTTTTATATTATAAAGAGATTTAATACTGAGCTGAAAGGTTCCTAATATGGTTAAGTTGTGATGACATTGTGATTTGAGTAATAGAGAGATATATAAAAAAATATATATTATAATACTCATGTATTTAAAAAATAACACCTACTTTACACAATTACAGTCTTGTAAAGTTATTTCGATTTTTATTTAGATATTTTCCAAAAAGGAGGATGTTGTATGTTCGATAACTATATTTTTTTCCTGTGTCGCTTTCTCCATTATTTGTAAACTAATTTAATTTTTTTATTCTTTTCCTAGATGGTCTTATTGCCAAAAAGTTAGAATTTGATGACGAAATCCCAGTTAAATCGAGGAAATCCTTTAATTTATTTATATATGCACATACGTAATTAAGAATTACAGACTATATAGGTTCATTTTATAGGTTTCATATTATTTAATAATCACAATAATCGTATATTTGCTTCTTGTAGTTAATTTCTAAAGACATTGCTAAGGTGATGATGATATGAGACGAAACTCCTCAACGATTAGGAGGATTACTTAACAAGATATTTTTCAAATATTATAGGGATCTATACCGATTTAAAAGTACCTATACTTATATGCACTAACAATATTTTGTTAGTTACATTAAAAAAATTAAAAATAATAACCTATTTACCATATAAAATGCGTTTTGAATCCGAAATCGGTTAATTATTTTAACCTATAACTATCGCGCTAACTAGACGGGTGTTGTACCAATGCGCTTCGGCTACTTCACAGATATGCATGAGTGAGGTAGGCGTATATATACATGTATGTATTTTTTTACATAAAACAAGCAGCAGCAGCAACAAGCAGGGTAATAGGGTAGCAGGGTAAGCAAAAGGAACCTAGTCTTAAGACAGGTAAAAATAAACAAAAATGGGCAACGGTAGGTTCCCCATTTTCCGTCGAATTCTTCAAGCATTGCTTATTGAGTGGGGAAAGTCAATGCCGCGCTTTGACTTGTTACAAGAGCGAGGACATGCAAATATTAAACATTTAATTTCCTCGAGTGAGAGCCGAACGAGGAACATGTCACGTATATAGTCGCACGTTTGTGCCCTTGCGCCACGACTGGCCTCAACTGTCTTCTATATAACAATTATGTATCAAATGTAAAGTGTGTTTTAATTAAAGAAAATTTCGCAGAATTTATTACAATAGGTACTTACTAAAAATTTTACGTTATGGCTGAAATCTTATCTACAGGCTTAATTTTATTAATTAACTAACTGAATTTTACTTTTTAGTGAAAGTAAAATTAGATGAAAGAAACTTAATCACACGATTTCTATAAATCCTTGCTTCATACCTATTTATTTAATGAATATATTTTACTACAAGATATTTGAAATAAGTAAATATTTCTTTAGGGTTTCATACTTCAAAAGTAAAAAAAAACGGAACCCTTAGGTATAAGATCACTTTATTGTCTTTCTGTTTTTCTATCAATACTATTTTTCTCAAGCGGTACAGGTAACAGCTCTTTAAGCACAGAAAAGGATTCTAAGTCATTCAAAAGATTTATAATTTTTGTTGCATTTTGTATGAAAATTGCCGCGTCCTCAAAACCTATTATAGAGCACAACTATAAAATTTGGCAAGAAATTCCTACTTACATTACAAACATAGTGAAATACCGAAAAATATAATCTAACAGAGTGAAATACCAAAAAATACGCCTAATTGTAAAAGAATTTTCCAAATCGGTCCCGTAATTTCGGGGCCCTTTCAGTTCAAATAAAGAAACAAAAAATCTAATCGATTGTCTTCATAATTTTAGTGATATTGATGCAGCTGCCCCCCACTGCCGCATAGTTACTCGCTACGCTGCGCGAGGCCACACATTCCGCATTTTTTTATTATTACATAATTTTCTTTAGATTGTTATTCTTCTATCTTTTGAATTGAATGTCAGATTTTATTAACTTCAAAAGTTTTTTACGTATTGAAATTATCTTTAATAAAATAACATTTAATGGGTTAAGGATTAACGCAGAGATATGGTTTGATTATTCTCGGCACTTTCATCAACTTATAAAATATAAAAATGTTGTTATATTTGCATGACTTCAGTAGTTGGATAAACGGTATCGTGGATTTTTTTATAGATATTGATGCGTTCTATAATGCTGTAGAATATTGTTCTGTTCTATCATCAATAGTTTTCGCAGCGCACGCGATGATAGAATTTTTAAGATCAATTTCTTCACACCTTTGATTACATTATTGCTTTTTTATTAGGGATCCCATTTTTTTTCTTAAAAGAATTTTTGAAATCGATACGGAGTTTTTGTGTAAAAACAACACAAATATACATACAAAAACTCTCGTGGCTTCGCTCGCCTGATCTACATAATTATTAATTTACTAATCTACATTACCTTCGTTTCCTAATAATAGTAATATAATTTAAAAAACAATACAATACTATATATTATATATATTGAAAAGTAATATTTCAGTCAATTCAATAAAACAGTTAATTATAGCATTTTTTTCGAATACCATTATTTAAAGTGGTATAACTTTGATTTACAAACTGTTTGAAATAAAACAAAGATAAAATGTTAAGGAAAGCTTGCCAAAATACAACAGTGTAACCAATTTAATTACAATTTTGTAATTAAATTGGTAAAGCTGATTCTGAGGTTGGCGCGAACAAAAGAACAGATAAACAGATTTTTTTTAAATCATCGTTTTTGGTTTTATTGTGTTAATAATGCCATAAATAGTTAAAAAGTAAATATCTTTAGATATATAACAAACTGTCTATGGAGGTGCAAAAGCATCTGAGTTTGAAAATGTATTATTTATACTTCTTTTACATTTCCATCGACGTTGTGAGATGATTTATAAGTACTTGTGGTACATTTCTATCTGAATGGAATAATAATATATGAGTGTGTTGCAAATGTATAAGTAATGACTTTCAGAATTATTCAGAAAGTAAGTAGAACGTTGTTTGAAAATATTACTTTATGGTATGTTTACACGCTTGGCAAGCATAGGCCAGCATCCACATACACAAGGGTGTAAACGGATTGTTTGGCTTGGCTTGTGAGAGCTTGAAGGGCTCGTTACCAATCCCGTCCAGTGACGGTTTTTAAATAAAAATCAATCGAAACTAGCGGCAAGAGCTTGCGACTTGCTTACACGTTGGCTCGTATGCCGTACTTACTAGGTTCGCAAGGATTCTATTTTGTGAACGAGAATGACGACTTGCTCTTTTTAAAGAACCTGTTCTTTTTTACGCTACATTCTCTTTATTATTTCAATGTGATCATTTAGCAACATGTTAGCGACGGCCATATTTAATGATATACTATTTTTAAAATGCTGACTATTTTTACGCTCCAATATATTAATTAGAGCGTAAAAATAATCAGCAGCCAGTCACGGCCAGTCGTGGCGCATTTGCACAAAATGTGACTGTAAAATCGACTTTTTGTGGGTTAGATCTCCACTTGAGGAGATGAAACATTTATTTAAATTTATTAAGTTCCGTTCCACCCCTCAACACGCAATGCCTCCAGAATTTCGGAAAGTGGGGAACGGAGTGTCTTAACACTACGTTTCCTCTGCCTACCCTGATGTGTGCGGGATACAGCGTGAAGCGGATTATTTTAATTTAATATATTCATTAAGTGGAGTGATTTGTTTAACTATAAATAGTTAGCATTATTCTATTTATTACTTATTTTAGAATATGTATTCTGTAGTAGAAGAGTATATGTATTCTGTATTTACGTATATTATTGCACACAATAAAATACAATTTAATTATTAAAATTATTTTATGTTTTCAATGAATACGTCATGCAAAGTTAAGAGTGTAATCCGTATAATTTTTTATTAATTTTAAACAAATTATTAATTAATAAACTAACATTTTTTTGTAACTAATTTAAGTACTCATTTCTATTATAGTTCTTGCAAAATATGCCCTAATTATGTCTGTTTACTATTTAGACTCGCTCATGAGTTCCTGCCAAACGGATGTATTTTGGTGCGTAATATTATATTAATTTTCAAGCAAGTTAATTCAAGGGAATTGCACTATCTACTGATTTATTTTAATATTGGCCAATTAATAAAAAAAAACAAACATTTATGCCGACGGTAAACGAGCTAAAATATAAGAAAAATGATTTAAAAATATATATATTATATATATGATTTTTTGTATATTATTTCCTTGTTTATTTAGAATAAAAATAAGACTTCAAGCCATTTTAAATTCATAAAAATATTTTAATTAATTACAATATAAAAATGAAGTTAGTTTCATATTTAATACAATAATATTTTTTTTTGTTTTTATGGAAAAGGCAAGGCAAACAAGCTTACGTATGTCGCTTTCATATTACTTCTTTCAAGTTATTTTACTAATGTTAAACTGACGTTCATGGACTCTCTTTCGAACATTACACTTCTGTTTTTAAGATTCCGTACCTCAAACGGTAAAAACGGAACCCTTACAAGATCACTTTGTTGTCCGTATGTCCATTTGTTAAATCTAAAGATCGAAGCGTGGAGGTTTCCAGCCGAAATTAATACATTTTTATAGTCCCTTGAAGTATAGAAAAAATCAAGCGTCTAAGTCACCGCAATCTAATAATACTAGCATTTATGCATCATTATTGTTGCATTTTGTATAAAATTCACCGCGTTTTGATTACGCAGCGAATACTTAAAGGACCCATAAAGGAAAAAATCGGAAAAATTGAAGTTTATAGGTATTTCATAGAAAAAAATAGGATAGGTACGGAAGCCTCGGTCGGCCAATCCGGCTGGAAGTTAACCGGTATTATTTATAATATAATAATCATATATTATAATATAGCGTAACGTAAGAGCTGAATTACCTTCTATATCCATGTGTTCCATGCTTGCCTGTCCATAGCATACTAACACGCTAGTAAGCGTGTAACTGATATACCATTAAAAACATAAATATGAAATGAACACAATAATTATTTATATTATATTTTTGGTCATATAATAGTCTACGTTGGTACCAAATATTAAGGTTTTTAGAAATATGCATAATATAGACTGATTGGTTCACTAGTTATGAATGGTTAAAAAGTAGCTTGAAATGGTTCTCTGAGTGGGACTGTGTGTCTCCAGCTTTTTAACTCCACTGGCAACGCTGGCGCGTGTCTTCAATCAAGCGTTTGCATAGACTTGGCTGAGCCAATATAAGAATGTAAACGCATCATTACGGTAACGTATATTTGACTATATTATAGATAAATATATAATTTTCTGTATAATTAAGTAGACTAGACTTGGCTAAGGCTTTCGACACAGTCTCTGTACCTTTACTCATTGGTAAACTTGAACGTCTTGGGATACGTGGCACGCCGCTGAACCTCCTTACAGATTATTTAACAAATAGGTACCAAAGAGTTAGGGTTGATAACTTTGTTAGTGAGGATCTCTTGGGTGATCGCGGAATTCCCCAGGGCAGTATTTTGGGTTCCACTCTCTTTCTTACTTATGTCAATGATCTATGTGATTTACAACTCAAAAATGGAAAAATTATTGCATTTGCTGATAATACTGCGTTACTTTTTAGTGTCAATTCTTGGGACAAAGTTTACGAATCTGCCCAATCAGGGCTAAACTCCGTCTCTCTTTGGCTAACTAAAAATGAAATAAATGCATTTCTCGATCTCGGTAAATCCCAAAATTGAACTGTTCCCATTAGTAATTCATGCTTGTAACACTACCTTCAATAATAACTGCTCTTGCCCATCCTTGGATAATGTTAGTGTAATTAAATATTTGGGAGTTTTAATAGACAGCTCACTTAGTTTCAAATATCATATAGAACAGCTTGCAGAGAGAACTCGCAAACTAATTTATGTTTTGAGGAAATTAAGAAACGTTGCAAATCCTTCAGTCCTAAGAACGGTTTATTGTGCCCTATGTCAGTCAATACTTTCCTACTGCATTACATCGTGGGGTGGCGTTCTAAATCAACTCTAATGACGATTGAACGTGCTCAAAGATCTGTTTTAAAAACAGGTTACTCTCTTCCTTTTCAATATCCCACTTCGGTTTTATATAAACACTGCAATGTATTAACAGTTCGTCAATTGTTTGTATTATATATCATCCTAAAGAAGCACTCTGTAACTATCTATGATTCCAAAAGAACAACGGGTACCAGAAGAAAAAATAATGTTTGTCCTTTAAGCAATTTTAAAACTAGTTTTTCTCATAAGTTCTATCCATTCCTTGGAAATTTATTATATAATAAAGCAAATATGTACTTATCCATATATTCTGTACCAAAAAATAAATGTAAAAAGCTTGTAACGGAATAGCTTAAATGCTACAACTATGATGAAACTGAGAATTTATTCGTAATTCCTAAATAATATACAGATACATACATAGATACTCACACGCTCACATACTCACATAATTACATATACACTCACACGTACACACACACACCCGCACATACACATTCATGCACTCATTCCCATATACTAATATGTGAGTTTAAATTAATTATAAATATATACTAAATACTAAAGATAATTCTAAGGTCTATACTGTTAATATTTTTCCATATCTGAAACCACTCTTGTTGTAGATTATGAAAAGGTGAGTGCCTAGTGATCTGTAAAACAGGTATATACCCAGAATGGACACCAGTCTCTCACATTAGCTTTTTAATGTTCACCACTGGTTTCTTTGTCAAATGTGTATTTTTTATGACCAAGCATTGTGAGATGAAAATAAAGATTTATTTATTAAGTTAATACATTTGGTTTCGAGGTAAGCAAGGTTTAGCATTATAATACATTTTTAAATAACAACTATTAACATGTTTTGACACATGCAAAAAATTCTCTTGTGAGGACGTTCAACTTGCAGCTGCCAAAAAACTCGCAAAAACAAATAAGAAGGCAGTTGCGTAGCCAAATTTTCTGTTATTTTATGTAATTAGTATAGTTAGTTGAACAAAATTATTTATAGTGGTTTTTATGTTCAAGGTTTTGTCATTGACGTGTCATTTACATATCAAGATTCTTGCAAGTGGAATATAACATGATTATGCACTTAAACGTCTTAAATATGTTTTTAATGCAGGCAAGCTAGTTAGTCCAGACATGTAATTGTTAACTATTTTTAATTGACATCGTTTTACTAAAGAGAAGTTCGATATTTGACAAATATCTACTTTTCGAGGCCGTTGTGGCGCAGTGGTACAAACGTGTGACAGTAAATGCGACGGTTGAAGGTTCGATTTGGGAATCGTTAGAGCTCGAGTTCCCGAGTGGATTCGGGAAATGCAATTTTTAATATTTGATTTTACATTACCTTGCACTGGTAACGAGGCGCGGAGTTGAGTTCCGCCACTTAACACGCAATGTCTCACGAATTCAGCGAAAGGTAGCGAGCGAAAGGGGAAAGGAAGTGTCTTAATAGGGTACGTGGGTAGGGCGAGTGTCTTAACACACAGTGGTTTCCAGGCTCAATCTGCCTACCCTGTCATGTGCGGAAAACAGCGTAAAGCTAAAAAAAATATATATGTACTTGGATGGATGTACTATGATTTTTGAATTTAGATGAACCGCTTTTGATCTAGTTTTTTGTTTGAAAGGGGACTTTTAATCCAGAATGATCTTAGCAAAGATTCATGTAAATTTGTTCAGCCGTTTGAAGATAATTAGCTCTCCCGTAGTTGTTTATTTACTTTTTAAAGCATATCGTGTCCGGGGTTTTTAATTATCAATTATTGTTTATTAACCATAATTATATATTGAGATCTTTAGGAAGGCCAATGTCCAACAAAGGGCGTCGGACGTCGTGGCTGACGGGAAGGTGATGATGATAAACTAAAATAAAAGATTCTTCTTTTTTAGCTTGTTAGAAAACATAAACTTTTTTTTTTCATTTGTTCATAAAGCAAAGATTATATGGAAGCGAAATGAGTTTTAAGATTTAATTTCCAATTATTATGACAGAATGCAATAACAATTTAGAATACAGGTATGGTATGGTAATTTCGCACATTTCGCGGTTTGATAGTTTTTATTGATTTGAATTTTGAGTTGATTTTGTTTTGATTGATTTTGTTTAATTGAGTTTGATAGTTTTTGTTGAAACGACTGTAAACGCGACAGGTTGTAGGTTTGATTTCCACTCGATGATATGAAATATTTAGTACTTTAATTTCTAGGCTCTTGTGTCGAGGCAAAGCACCGCGTTGAGTACCGCTACTCAACACGCAATGCATCAGAATTCGGCGTAATTCTTCTACATCTATATATTCTTCTACTGAAAAAAAGTATATATGACAAATTTTAATATTTTTTTAACACATGGGAGAGGTTCCTGATTAATATATGAAAATACTTACAATAAGTTTTTTTTCAGATTTTCCTAGTTCATGACCAAGCTTGAGATCAGCAGCTATCATCATAGACTCACTAACAGTGAGTCGCGGTTGTAGTAAGTCATCTTGCATTATGTAACAACTTAATTTTTTGAAAACTCGCATATCTCGAGCTTGTCCGTTGACTGTGATTCTTCCATTTACGCCGTTAGATCTAATAAATAAAATTAAATGCTATGAAGATTTATTATTGTTATTGGAATTTGTAGTTTGAAAGATGTGTTTCGTTGCTTATAAGCGAAGATTGTGGGTTGTATTATATACAACGTGGAACTGTCAACGCTTCTTTTACGGGAACAGCATATAGGGCAAAATATTTTAAACCCATACCTAAAGAATTAATCAATATACCTCAACAGTTTAGAGGTAGGATTTTTTTTTCGTGTGACGCAGTAACGCATAAATACCAATAACGTAAACACATACAACTACAAAAAGTTAAACAACTTTGAACTTTGCCGCCAATACCTTCGACTCGATTTCGGAATGACGTGTATACGGTTTCCCTTTGATAGGTTTATGTGTGGCGTTTTATATTATTACAACAATCACTTTTATTATTTATTTTGTTTGAGAAAATCACTTTGGCTTTTATAGTATAGTTAAAACTGTGGTTTAATTTAAAGTGGTGCTGACACTTTCACTCTGTATATAAAAATTAAATATATGAAAATATTTTACCCTATATGCTGTTCCCGTAAAAAGAGCGTTGACACTTCCACCCTGTATATTTAAGTTTTTTTTCGGCATTTTTAGTTATGTAACGTAATGAAAAGTAGAGAACGAAGTCATCTTTATTTAGTTTTTTTTTCAGATCCACTATACCCCGCGTATTGAAGAGTCAAAGAGAATCCCATTGGTTTTCTCTCTCTCTCACTGCTTAGGTACTCCAGTTTTCGAGTCATTGTGTCTCAATGCTGATTTTTATATTTAACCAAAGCGAAAAAATGAATACTGTTTTATGTTACAACAAATTGCCTTTTTGTCGAGGCAAGTCATGGCGCAGGGGCACAAAGTGTGACTGTAAACGCGACTGGTTGTGGTGGCGATGCCCACTCGAGGAAATGGAATATTAATTTAAATGTACGAGGTACGAGTAAATTTTATATTTCCATTTCTTCGCTCTAGTGTCGAGGCAAAACGCGGCGTTGAGTTCCGCTACTCAGCACAAGTGCCTACAGAATTCGGCGGTAACTGGAGAACGGAGTTTTTTAACACTACACTGCCTACCCTGCTTAGTACGGGATATAGCGTGAAGCTGACTTAATAATCTTTTTTAATAGCATTTTGTTATAGCTGAGTTTATAGTTATAGCAGCGTGAAGCTGATTTTATATAGTTTATATTTAATAATTATCGTAGTTTAATAGTCTAAATATTGTGATGTTTACATAAACATATTTGTTAATTATAATAAAAATTAGTAATATTTTTATAATAATTATTACTTATTATTATACTAATTAATAATTATTATAGTAAGAATATCTCTATCAAGTAGGTACGTAATGTATAACATAATGATGCGTTAGGTTTAGAATAAATATTTAAAATAAAAAAAAATAATAATAATAATAGTAATAATATGGGAAATTAGGGTACTGTCCAAATGTCTGTAGAGTTGTCAGATTTTAAATAATTAAAAAAAGCTACAATGAATATTTATAGATTTTATTCTAGGTTTTATGGGCATAAAAATAATATTTCAAGAAATGTACATGGTTGTACAGTAAAATAAATGATATAAAAAAAACTAAAAACAAAGAAACTTTTAAGTTTAACAATTATTTGCTTTGAGGCAATGAAATTGCACTAAAAAATTTATATAACGCTATTATTATAGACGGAAGTTGGAGAACGTAAGATTTTATTATAAGATTATTTTTCACCAAGTGTTCATTTTTTATCTGTGACATTTTACATGTTTTACACCTAATTACAAGGTTTTTATACCTGTCAGTTGTTTTAATGTGATTTTCAAGCGATTTCATTATGATAATCATAATATTATTAAATTAATTAAATGTATATATTTTTTACATTTTTTAAGTGTTCGAGAAGCAATTAGAATTTTTTTTGTCAATAACTGTTTTAAATCAATCTATTTTTAAAATATATTATAATAGTTTTACAATAATATTAATATTATTATAAAACTATTATTATATATTTTTACTAATTTATATATTTTCACGTATTTAAAATACGCCTGGAAATTTATATTTTAGCTCTCAAGCTAAAATATAAATTTCCAGACGTATTTTAAAGACGTGAAAAATATGAATAAGTATAATGTACCTATTAATGTATAATGTATAGTATGTCATATATTATTTATTATCTTCATTAATCAGAGGCCTTCGTGGCGTAGAGGTATAAAAGTGTGACTGTAACGCGACGGTTGTGGGTTCGATTCCTCTCCGGCTGAGTGATGTGAAATAATATATAAATTATTATTTATTCATATTTTCATTTCTTCGATCTAGCATTAAGGCAAAAGTTAAAGCCAGCGTTGAATTCCGCCACTCAATACGCAATGCCTCGAGAATTCTGTGGAAGGTGGGGAACATAAGTGTCTTAACACAAAGTTCCCTCTGCCTATTCTGCTTTATGCGAAATACAGCGTGAAGCTGGTCAATTAGAAAATAATAATATCATTGAAATAACTATTCATGTATTTCATACTAACGTATATCCTGCTAGTATATTGAGTAGAGTGGATTTTCCAGCACCGGATGGACCGAGGATACAGGTTAATTCGCCCGATCGGAACTCGCCAGAAACATTGTGCAAGATACGACGTTCTCCTGTGGACAACATATACAATATTAAACATATTGACGATCAATTTGACTATTTTTTTTATTTTTTTTTAATTTGACTGTTAATATATGAAGATAAAACCAAATCAGCATCACGCTGTATACAGCACGCCGCAGGGTAGGCAGAGGGTAATTCGTTTTAAGACCCTCCGTTCCCCACTTTCCGCTGAATTCTGGAGGCATTGCGTGTTGAGGATATGGAGGATTGCACTCAACGCTTCGCTTTGCATCGACACCAGATCGAAGAAATGGAAATATAAATTTAAGTAAATATTCAATTTCTTCGAGTGGGGATCGAACCCACTACCAATAGCGTTTACAGTCACACACTTGTGTCCCTGCGCCAAGACTGGACCCTCACGAATAATCTATTACTCATTTATCCGACTCTGTGAAAGATCAAATCAATTTATATAAAATATTTTTATGTTAATTATCTTTCGTTACACAAATTATTTAAATCCGAAGTTTTTAAATTATTTTATAAACTTTTTCAATTTGGTAGGTACACTTTAACCGGTATGGGTCTTTTGATTAAAGTCAATTTGGCTTTAAATAAAGTCACATATACGAGTATGTATGTATATATAAATAACTTAATTAAGAAAAAACTGGCAAGTGCGAGTCGAGTTCGCCCACCGAGGGTTCCGTACAAAAATTGAGCTCTTTCTGAAATTCAGGCTTAGTTTAGCTCAGTGGCGTAGCTAGGGTATTTGTTGCCTGGTGCGGCTTAGGACTTGTTGCCCTTTAAAATGGTCAAAATAATTTCAGATTTCAAACCCCAGTAGAGTAGATATATAATTTTTTATTGCTTCAAAACTATAATAACTATATATAAGTTATAATGGGGGTACAATGGTGTGTCAAGTGGCGACGAATGCGGCGTTAGAGACCGCCACCCAACACGCCACGAGGTGGAGGACGGAGCTAC
>JAATLQ010004055.1:19231-30855 GCA_013421005.1 Heliconius erato x Heliconius himera | reverse complement strand
GCGTATGACTAAACGCGACGATTCGCGTTCGATCGCAACTTCGGCAAATAAATTATAATTTACACGTATTATTTACACGTATTCCCCACCACATATCCCACCACTCAATACGCAATGCCTCGAAAATTTGAGGGAAGGTTGACACAGGAATATTCTAACACTAAGTTCCCTTTGCCTTTTCTGCTCTATGCGAGATACAGCGTGAAGCTTAAGAAAAATAAAGCTATTATTAGAATTACATTCATATTACATATAATACGCAAAAGTAAATGACTATGATATTCTATAGAGAAACAGATCTATATATACATATGCACTTTCAATCGTAATTAGTGCCGTGCGCTATCTTGGTCACATCGAGTGATTCAAGTGCCGCTTTGTGTGGTTTGACCTAGGACTTACCAAGGCTGCATGAAGCTATGAGAGATGAAGATATATTAGGGGCAGAAGAGTGCGATTATAAACTCGACAGGTTGTGGGTTCGAACCCACAACCTGTCGAGTCCCCACTTGAAGAAACGAAATATTTAATATTTAGATTTCCTTGCTCTACAACTCAACACGCAATGCCTCTAGAAGTCAGCGGCAAAAGGGGAACGGAAATGTCTTAACACTAGGTTCCCAGGTTCCCTCTGCCTACCCTACTAAGTGCGGGATACAGCGTGAAGCAAAAACAAAATATTTAGTATATAAGTAGCACAGAACTCAACAAGCCCTTGTAAACTCCTGACCCTTATTATAAGCAAACCAATATCATATTACAGTTTGCTAGACATTGATATAATCCAGAGGTGAGATCAAAACAATAGATATTTGATTTCGATCATAATTTTCAATAACTATTTTTATCATAACCGAAAAGTTACAAATATCTTAAATGTAACTTATTTTTAACTTTAACTTAACATTACTTAACCTTATTACTTCGGCAAAACGAAAATAAATTAAACTTTATTAAATAAAAAGCAGCCACAGACGTCACACTCCACACGTGTGAAATTAGGAAATTAGGTAATTCTATTTCTCAGTCGAGGATATCAAAATATCATTTGGAAAATATTTTAATTTCCCTTGTTTTGATAAAAATATGTTAAATATCACAATATTTTTATTTCTAATAATAATAATAATACAAAAGGTGGAAAGAGACTGTAAAACGTGACATGTAAAAAAATCGATGGTTCGTCTTGCCCAGAATATTGTTTTTTTATTCGTGTCTCGCTTGAGGCCAGTCGTGGCGCAGCGGCACGAGTTGAGAGACTATAAAACCGACTGGTTGTGGGTTCGATCCCCACTCGAGGAGATGAAATATTTACTTAAATTTATATTTCCATTTTCTTCGCTCTGGTGTCGAGGTTAAGCGCGGCGTCGAGCTCTGCCACTCAACACGCAATGCCTCCAGAATTCGGCAGTAAGTGGGGAACGGAGTATCTTAACATTAGGTTCCCTCTGCCTACCCTGCAGTGTGCGGGATACAGCGTGAAGCTGATTTATTTTATTTTTATATGTATAAGAGACGAATAAAAATACAATATAACGCGGCTAACCTTAATTTATTCAGAAAATTTCTTAAAACGTACCTTAATCTTTTATTGTGTTTTTTTTCTGAAAACCATAGTTTTTAATAAAATACAGCCACTTCTAGCTATATCTCACATAAACAATGGCTTATTACCGCCCGAGGTTCACTTTCGAGGGTCGTGGGCGTGGGATCTTATAGTAAATAGAATAATACGATCATTGTTCGTGAAAATATTCGATTATAAGGTGTTTTTTAAATCTGCTTTTCTTATTAATAACCAATAGGCGACTGGTCCAGCGTGATTTCTTAATTAAGCGTGTATTGTTTGGTTTATGAGGTTTTCTCTGGTTAAATAAGCTTAGGCTGGTAGTAAAAAAAAGATTTTATCAATTTTAATTTTCATCATTATTTAGAAAAAGATATGAAGTATTTAATCCTAAAATAGGCAAATGGGGCTGTAGTGGCGCTGTGGCACAAGTGTAAAGTGAGACAGTAAGGCAGTTCTGGGTGCGATCCCCATTCGGTGGAATTAATTATTTTTTATTTGGTAACAAGCCAAAGCGCGGATGAATTCCGCCACTTAACACGCAATACCTCAAATGTTCGGAAAAAATTGGGATTGGAGTGTCTCACCTCTCTCTCTACGCCTACCCTGCTTAATTTGGGAATATAGGGTAAACCTGAATAAAGTAGACTACTACCTCCATATTGGCAGACATGAGCACTGAACATTTAACATGGAATCCATTGCCTCAAACGAAAAAATAAAATAAAATAAAAGAAATTTATTGAATAGCTAACCAGATCGAAGAATCATGTTAAATATAGATAAATGCAAAAATATTGATCTTACGTCAATTTTATCTTCTATCAGCCATATACCAATTGCAAAACCATGACTTAAATTAAAAAAAAATAGTCTTGAATCTAAAAACCTATTATCGTTGCAATACGAACTGAACCCACGACCTCCATTATACTAATATCATTTTCATCATCATTAAATCAACAAAATTTCACAATTTTATATGCCAAGTTAATTGTATGCAAATTAAGAGTTTATTTATGTTAAATAAAATTTCGAAAACAGCATTTAGCATATTCATTATATTAATTTTTATTTGAAAACCCATAAATTTGTTGTTTCAAATGATAAATATAAAATTTTGTTGAATAATAATAATAATATAATAATACAACACAAAGAAGATATGTTACATCAATGTTTTCTTATTTTTTTTTATATTTTTTAAGAAAGCCTTAGCTTCGTCACGAATACTCCATCTTATTGTTTTAAACAAATATAATTTGTTTCCAAGATGGAAGCAAATTTGGTAAACTTTTATACTTAATACATTACTTATATGTTTCTATTACTTATATAGTTTCTTCCTTTGATCAGGTTAAGAAAAACGCACCGTTTTGTTTTAATATAAAGTGTAATTCCATAAAAAATAAAAAATTATTCACTTATATTCTATTGAGGCCGTTGTGACGCAAGTGGACAAGGGTGTAACTGTAACGCGGCGTTTTTGGGTTCGTTTCCCACTCGAGGGAGTGAATTATTATTTATTTAATATTTTAATTTCCACGCTCTGGCACCATGGCAGATGCCTGGCGCAATGCTTACAGAACTTGGCGGAAAGTTGGGAACGGAGTGCCTTATCACTTCCCTAGGTTCCCTCTGCCCACCCTGCTGTGTGCGGGATACAGCGTGAAGCGGATTTTAATTTTAAGTGTCATACACTTCGTCTTACAAGTTTTTTAAAACAAAATTCGAGAAATTATATTTTCATTTCTTCGCTCTGACGTCGAGGCAAAGCGCGGCGTTGAGTTCCGCCTCTCAACACGCAATACCCAGACTTCGGCGGAAAGTGCCTTAACACAAAGTTCACTGCGTGAAGCTGATTTAATTTTTATTTAGTTTACCTATCTTTGTAAAAGCTGAATTTGACCTTAGACCTATTTATAAATAGGTACTCAAGAACTATAAACCAATGTTTATATCACGTAGGTTTCTGCACATCTCCATCATACGAGTTCTGAGAAGGATGGCTATAACTTTGTTCATTTTATGATCAGAAGAAAGCTCTGCATTATAATTATGAAGCTTTTACTTTACTCTGAGATAATTATAGTTTGTCTTTACAAAGAAATTGCAATCTAAATGTTGATCACATGTTTAGATTGTTTTAACTACTTTCTTGTATATGTCGAAGATATATTTATAGATATAAGTATATAAACCGATAAATATATATGAGTAAATAGCTTAGAAATTTCTGTCGTGGCGCAGGGGAACAAGGGCGTGACAGTTGTGGGTTCGATCGCCACTCAGGGGAATTTATTATTATATACTAATATTTTGATTTCTTCGCCCTGGCACCAAAGCAAATTGTCGGCGTTGAGTTTTGCCACAGAACACACAATGCCTAGAAAAATTTGGCGGAAAGTGGAGGACGGAGTGTCTAATCACTAGATTGACTGCCTACCCTGCTGTGTGCAGCGTGAAGCTGTAAAATAATGTGATGAAGTTTAAATAATCAACTTATAAGTATTTTTCCACAAACAACGAAAAATAATATCATTTATAAAAAAAAATGTGTTTTAGTTAATAACTATTATAAAACGAGGTAGTTTAGTTCGTCAGTAAATAAGTCGGTTCCGTTCAAATCACTTAGCATTCTGGTAGGACGAGATTTAAAAATAAACAAGGAATGTATAATGTCGATAATGTAAGTAGGTTATGCGAGTGATACCTGTGTCTATCTAGTCGTTATATAGATATTATATATGTTTTTCTATTTATAAAGTTCTAAGAACTAACAAATATGTTTTTAATTAGTTTTTTTTTTCTTTTTTTACATTTCTCAAGTGATTAGACTGTATAGGGTCCATTTCGTATAAGTTTCGCTTCTTCATTTAGGATTATTCAGTATCGTAAGTCAGATTTCAAAGCTATAATTCAAGTAAAAACACAAAAAATGCTTATTTCCCAAAGACTTTATTGTTGTAATGTTCTGTCGGTCACAAAGTAAAAATTACGTTACAGTACGGTCAACAAATCGTGGCCGCCCTGGGCTTAGCTTTACACGGCTGCGCAGATTTGATTGTACGATTTTCTAACTTTTTAATATTTTCTTTCCGAGTGAACAATACGTAAAAGTTTAGAAAACCTAACTTCAGGACGGCCACGACTTGTTGACCGTACTATAGGCACATGTGTAATATTCGTTACAAGGTACTCCGACCAATATTACTCATTATCAACAACGTATAGTTTAAATAAATATAATAAAATCTAATAATTTTATATGTAAATCTAAATAATAAGGAAAAAGTAAGGAAGTTACGATACGCGACGCCATGCCGTTAATAGATATTAAATTATTTATATTATTACAAAATAGTTTAATAAATTTAGCTATTATTATGAAAGTAAATATTTAAATTGAATATATTTTACGCTAATAATAGAATTACAAAATAATATTATAAATATTTATATCAATGACTCAATGTTCATTTTGCAATGTCTTAAATTGAAATAGGCAAACCACGAATAATATTCTGGTCTTTTTTATTTACTTAAATTTAAGGTCAGTACGTATAATAATATCGTGAACGGTTTTAAAACGGTTAATACTTAATTCTTATTCCAATTTGGTTTAAAATTTTAAATTAATTGATATTAGTGAAGGACATCTTTTGTATCGAATTAGGCTTTATTTTAATGAAATCGAATTCGATAACAAAATAATTTTAAAATAAGTATTTTTATATTTTAAAGTGTCACTTCCTCTTATAAGTGTATTAAAAAAACCTCATCGGGCCATTGCAGTGCAGTGGAACAGTAAATACGAAAATTTTAGGTTCGATTCGATGAAATGAATATTTTTTCCTTCTCCGCTCTGGTAAGAAATATAAATTATTAGTGTTTCGACAGGAAATGGAAAAAGAAGTGTCATAACATTAAGTTATAATATGTTAATATTTGAAATCGTTGCCAATTTTATATTGTTTTAAAAAGGTTTATTTTAATATAATAATTTTAACACTCGAAGATATTTTATAGACTATGTAACTTAAAATATTTTAATTTTTCGTCATGGACTGTACTAAAGCTTTAAACTTTATTTTTAATTTCTTATAGCACGAGAGTATTCTGGGGTGGGCACCGGCCCGTTGTGCTCTCTCCCATTATAATCTATTATACTTTTATAATAGTTACAATTACAAAGTGAACGCTTAGGTACAAATGTTAAACATAAATACATTAAGAGTACTTGGCCTATTAAATCATTTGCATATTAATCTATTCTAACTCGATTTGTCCAATCGATTCTCCTTTCCGCTTGTACAGTATATACATTTCTTCTTAAGGCTATATTTAGAATATTCATCAATAAATAGCACATATGTATATCCGGATTTAATTATTTGTATTCTTGTGGCTTAGTGGCACAAGTTGCGCTACGGTTGCAGGTTCGATTCCCACTTGGGGTTATGAAAAATATAATAATTTCATTTTACACTTTGATGACGAGAGAACGCGTAGAGTTCTGCCAATACCGCTAGAATTCGGCCGAAACTGGGTTATGGAAGTGTCTTTATGAGAACAGAGTGTCTTAAAATTAGGTTCCCAGGTCCCCACTGCCTATCTTACTATGTGCGGGATTCAGCGTGAAGCGAAACAAGTATTTGGTTTTATATTTTATTATTTTTAGTTTAAGTTTATTATGACGTAATTGAGATCGCTCACAGGTCACGCGCGGGTGACCACCCCGAGAGTATATCGAGGAACTTGTCGAAAGAGTAACTACAAAGTAAGCGTTGATTACAAAGTTCTAATTTGTAAGTTATAATTTTATTTAACAAATAATATATTTTATTTTTAGGGTTCCGTTCCTCAAAAGGTAAAAACCCAACCCAACGACTGCATTAATCGATAATTCGATCTATTTAGTATATATTTTAACAATAAATAACTTTGTTTTACTTTCAAGATATATTCCGTATATATCAAGTTAGGCAGAGGGAACCTGGGAACCTAGTGTTAAAACACTCCATTTCCATTAAGACACCTCCGTTCCCCGTTCCGTTTCTGCTGAATTCTGGAGGCATTGCATTTTGAGTGGCGGAACTTAACTCTGATTCATGAAGTAAACAAAAACACAATAATATTATTTCATGGCAATAAATATTCGGTAGGGAAAACTTAGTGTTTTTACACTCCAATTTCCACAGAAATAAAAATGTATAATAACCAGCATCTAAAGGAAACAACGGCGTATCTGCACCCCACAAATAGCACGAGGTGAAACACCTGACCTGACTCATCCACTCGGAGCCTTTGTAAACAATCTGATTGACGCACCCTCCTTGCATTCTGTACTCAATTCTTATAGAGAAAACATTGCAAATTATTATACAAGCTTATTAAAATATAGATACTTATTTAGAAAACGTATAAAAATCTCGCTTCCCGTTAAAATATTTATACGTTTTCTAAATAAGCATTTTTCTTTCCTAAGTGTGGAATAACACTTTAAAAAATATGAAAAATGAAATATAGATATTTGTTTTACGTACAACAATGTGTTTTTAGTTCTGCCTCCTGAGTAAATAGTAAATATGTATCTATTGTTGATTATAGAAAAATATTGGGATACATAATAATAATAATAATTATTATTATATTAATATTATCGCGCATATATATAATTGGATAAAAGGTAGCGTTATGTACGTAACATAACGCTACCTTAATTTATCCAATTAGGCCAAGAAACGTGAATGCTATAAATTCGAACATACAAACATAAAACAATGATCACAATGGCGTCGCGATGCATATTAATAGAACATTTAAACATAATATATTAAACTATTTCAATAATATATACGCGCTGGCAATAGAAATAAATCCCTGGAGTTTCAACTTCTCTAGGATATATTGACCTGATAGCTTTACATAACTAGTCTAAATACGATAATGTAATACAAAATGATGGATTGAATGTGTTTCGATTGATTTAAGTTATTTTTTTTTAATAGTTTATTACTTAAAAAGAAAATATCTAAAATATTTTTTTCTAAAAGTTTCCTAAAAAATATTACTGTTTCTTTTTTTTGTAATTTACAGTCAAGACGACACCTTAGTCATCATTTTCACCACCTACTCAATGCCTAACTTATTACAAAGAGACCTCTTTATTATAATCTAAGTAAATTTAAAGTATCGATGCAATAACTAAACAGTATCTGTTTTTAAACGCGATAGTTATAAGTTCAATCCTCATTCGGGGAATGAATCGTTGAGTTCTGAAACTTACACTCAATGTCTCGAATTCGGGCAAAAAGTGAAGAATGGAGTGTTTTGACATTAGGTTTCCCCTGTATATAACAGGTTAGGAATACAATGAAAAGCTGGGAAAAGAGCTTAAAGTCATTTAATCAAGAAGTGAGGTATATACATGTATAATAACTTAGCATATAATATTCTATTACTGTCTCCACTCCAGAGTCCAGACCAGATAGCATCTCGCATAAATCCGGCGGACTGCAACATAAACATGTCACATCACGTCCACTCCTCGTGGCACTAACGCACTCGTAGTAGGTACTATCAGATGAGTTGTAAAATAAATATACATGGCGTCGTAATAACTTAACCGAGATACCAACTACAATGTATTGAAATTGCAAATTAATTTATTATTAGAATGTGGTACGTGGGTAAAGTTTAACTTTAACAAAGTTTAAGCTATGTGAATAGTTTAAATTTATGATTTTTTTTTAACTTCGATCTCGCCTCTAAGAAAACGTCCTTTTCTGTAGGCAGATTTGTATACGAATAATTTAAAAAAAAATGTTAAAATTTACTGTTTTCCCTAGTTACATACCTTTTAAGGAAAAAAAGATCCTTTATAATTGTTGTTTTTAACCCACTTTGTTGTCCGTCTGTCTGTCTCTGTCTGTCTGTTAATATAGCAAAACACGCGTATTTCAACACTATAACAGGAATCAAAAATAATAGGGTACTTCCGGATGGCCTAGAATTATGAAATTTAACAGCTAGCATTTACAGGTAGTATTAGTTCAGGAAAAAATCTGAGAACTATACATTTGTGGGTAAATCCTAGAAAAAGCGACAAAAGTGACGACTAATTTTTGTACGGAACCGTCGGTGGGAGAGCCCGACTCGCGCTTGTCCGGTTTTTTCTTTCCTAATTGTGGAATAACACTTTATAATGTAAATAATATTAAATGTTTTATATAGTAAGTAGGTTAAGCAGTCAATTTCAAATATTAGTCCACAAATGTTGCGAAAAATATAAAATCGCAAGTTTCATTCTAATTCATAGTTAATTTTTATTATATAAAATATTTAAACAATGGTTACTACAATACAGTAGTATTTTTATTATTGTATTCTATTATTATTATTATTCTAAATACAGTTTTACTTTTTACTTGTTTTTTTACATATATTGGTTACGTTCTACAAACATCGGCGAATCGTAAGTTTTAGTAATATGAGTTGGTAATTGTTAAAGACAATATATCTTACTATGTGTCTAGAAATTCCAAGTTTTAGCTAAGATTATTTTATGAATAAAAAAAATTTCAAGTCCAGATTGTATAGAAAAGAAATCATTTGACGCCTTAATCTCTATTTGAGACTAACTTAACTAATACATCTCAAACATAATACGAAACAAAAATACATATGTAATATGATATCTTTCATACCATACTACAATTTACTCTAAATCAGTGGTTCCCAACCAGTGGTCCGCGGACCACCAGTGGTCCGCAGAGGCCTAAATATGGTCCGCGAATGATATATTGCGAATCGAACCCACAACCGTCGCGTATACAGTCACACGATTGTGACACTCACGAACTGACTTATACCTACATAGTGGTCCCTGCTACCAAAAATGATAAAAAAGTGGTCCTTGATCAAGAAAAGTTTGGGAACCCCTGCTCTAAATAATTGCCAGTACCCACTACCCATTATAGCTCAAGCCGACCTATATACTGTTTCAGGTGGCCCAATTGGCGTTTGTTTATAGCATTGTGTAACAGACAGAACATCGGACTGTACTAGTTTAGTAGAAATAGGTTGTAATGCATACATTCAAGGTAGGTTACTGACGTTATGTTTGTTGGCGTCAAATGGTTCTTTGATTCTGTATATTTTAAAGTTTCAGTGGATATATTTTTTATTTATAATTTTGCATGTAAGAGAAATGTCTTTTGAAATATTGTATAATAATTTATATTAGGTTTTGATGTAACTATGAAAAGGCACAGCTTTGTTAAAGAATTTAAACAAGAAATTTTAAATTCTATAATTAATAACTACTTTTTGAGTTTCAAATATTATTATTTTTGAGTACGTACGTACGTACATAAGGAGACGACTCGTGGCGCAGAGTGGAAACGTGGGTGTATCGCGACAAGTTGTGGGTGCGATTCCCACTCGAAGAAATGATATATTATATATTTTCATTTATTCGATATTCTATTTAGAAGCAAAGCGCAGCGTTAAGCCTCGTCAACACGCAAAGCATCCAGAATTGGACGGAAAGTGAGGAATGGAAGTGTCTTAATGGGAACACAGTGTCTTAAATAGGTTCCCATTCCCTCTGCCTCTCCTTCTTTGTGCAGGATACAGCGTGAAGCTATAAAAATAATAATAACATTTTAATTAATATACCTAAATAATTTTCAATACATATATTATTTTACATAAACTAAATAATATTTATATATGGAATTGAGAACGTAATGATGTAACAACTAGCACCAGTTTCTTCCACCTACTCCTCAATTTGAGAGATATTAGTCGATAAAAAATCGAATCTAGATCTATCATTAAAACACGTAACTTGCGCCACCTTATCTAAGTAATACATCGCGACAAGCTTCAAAAGTGTTACTATAATTGATTTCCGTACTGGATTTTTAATTAATTAGTATAAACTTTTCAATAAAAATATGGAAAAAAATGTTAAATAGCCTTACAAAAAGTGTCTGTAAACGCGGCAGGTCGTGAGTTCGGTTCCCATTCGAGGGAATGAAATGTTTAGTATTTTTCATTTCTTTGCTCTAGTGTAGAGGCAAAGCGCGGCGTTGAGTTCCGCCACTCAACACGCAAAATAGGGAACAGTCTCTTAACCAGTATCAGAGTGTGAGATACAGCGTGAAGCTGAGAAAAAGAGACTTAAACAAACACATAAAATTGAGAAAATACTAATAATAGGTACATTATAACTATATAAAAAGAATAGATAAATACAACTCCATCACACAGATATTTTATTGAATGGAAATCGAACCCGTAACTTTAGAATCAGTTTCGTTAACCAAAAGATCTACAGGTCAGTTAGAAGCCGTTAGTCAGTTATAAAATCAAAAAAAGTATGCTGTGTGTTTTCGTCGACTGTTATCTCAATGACTTGACATTTTGTACAGGTTTCTTTATACTCTGTAGTATTTTTTTAGATATAATCCTGTTTTGTTCTGAGAGAAGAAGCTCAAGATGATCAGCTATCGGCACGGGTACATCTCGGAAAGTCGGAGCAAGATCGAAGGGGCTCCGTTTAG
The DNA here is from genome assembly GCA_013421005.1 of Heliconius erato x Heliconius himera. Classification (NCBI taxonomy): domain Eukaryota; kingdom Metazoa; phylum Arthropoda; class Insecta; order Lepidoptera; family Nymphalidae; genus Heliconius; species Heliconius erato x Heliconius himera. The sequence goes on along the minus strand of JAATLQ010004055.1, from coordinate 19,716 downwards.
CAGAGAATAAACACGCCTGAGTTTTGGTAGAGTTAAACCTGACAAGATTGGCATCGCCCCATTCGGAGACGCCCTGAAGTGCCAGGTTCAAACGATCGATCAAAGACTCTCGACAAGACTGGATTTCGTTACGGCTGGCCTTAGCATTGGATACATATTTGTCAACAACCGTACTGTCATCAGCGTACCCAACGATACCGGGTGTTAACATATCGTTGATGTGCAGCAGGAATAGGGTTGCGGACAGAACAGAACCTTGAGGAACTCCGGCATTTATAACCTGTTGATCAGATACGCAGCCATCCAAGACCACTTGTATCGATCGCTCACTCAAGAAGTCTGATATCCATTTGCAAAGGTCAGTCGGTAGTCCGTATGCGGGAAGCTTACTTATAAGGCTTGCATGCCAGACCCTGTCAAAAGCTTTAGAGATATCGAGAGACACGGCAAGGGCTTCGCCATATTTCTCGATAGCCTCGCTCCAT
>JAATLQ010004055.1:0-19221 GCA_013421005.1 Heliconius erato x Heliconius himera | reverse complement strand
GAACAGAACCTTGAGGAACTCCGGCATTTATAACCTGTTGATCAGATACGCAGCCATCCAAGACCACTTGTATCGATCGCTCACTCAAGAAGTCTGATATCCATTTGCAAAGGTCAGTCGGTAGTCCGTATGCGGGAAGCTTACTTATAAGGCTTGCATGCCAGACCCTGTCAAAAGCTTTAGAGATATCGAGAGACACGGCAAGGGCTTCGCCATATTTCTCGATAGCCTCGCTCCATATGTGAGTGACATACACAAGGAGATCTCCTGTCGATCGCCCCTGACGAAATCCGTACTGGCTATCGCTTAGGAGATCGTTATCCTCCAGATATGCCACAAGTCTTTTATTCAGTACACGCTCCATAGTCTTGCAGAGTATAGAGGTGACCGATATCGGCCTGTAGTTAGCAGGGTCTGCCCGACTACCTTTTTTGGGCACAGGTTGTACGTTTGCAAGCTTCCACGACTTGGGTACTACTCCAGTCTCTAGTGAGAGTCGAAACAGGCGTGTCAGAACCGGAGACAACTCAGGCGAACAGTTCCGCAACACAATTGCAGGAATGCCATCTGGGCCGCTTGCCTTATTCACATCTAGATTTTGCAGGGTTACGCGTACCTCTTTTTGGCGAATGCGGACAGCTGCCATAGAGCAGTCAGCGTGAGGCAATGATGGTGGTGTTTTACCTGCATCATCTAGACGCGAATTTTCCGCAAAAAGAGAAGCGAACAAGTTCGCTTTCTCTTCCGCAGTGTGAGCAAGCGAACCATCTGGCCTCTGCAAGGGCGGCACTCTTTGCCGCCCTTGCAGAGATCGACAGAAGTTCGCCTCGACCGCCTTCGCGAGTGACCAGAATGCCTTACTACCTGCAGGGTATGAGGCAAGCTTAGCGCCTACTTTTTGAATGCGGTTGAAACGAGCTCTGCGTAATTCTTTTTTGCCTAGTCTGGAGGCCCTATTGAAGTTTTTCTTCAGTTCACGAGTATTCGGAGCTTTACGCGTGCGAGCATCGGCCCATGCAGTATACGCCTCCTGTTTTCGCGCTTCTGCACGGTCACAGTCAGCGTCAAACCATGGGCGAGCTTTACTACCAGAAGGAATATCGGAGTATGGTATAAAATATTCCATGCCCTGCCGTATGACTTCGGTTATGGCTGCGCAGCTCGACGATTCTCCTGAAGAAAAACAAGATCTCCAAGGATAAGCCGAAAAGAAATGCCGCATCTCATCCCAGTCTGCTGACTTGTATCGCCACACCCGTCTTATACCGCAAGGGCCCTGATCGGGCGGTGAGTACACTGATACAAACTTCACCAGACAGTGGTCAGAGGAGCCCAAAGGGGCTGTAACTGCCACAGAGCATCGGTCTGGGTCCGTAGTCATCAGAAGGTCTAAGCAATTAGCTGTGTGAGACTCATCGGGGACCCTCGTCGCACAATTGACCAGTTGGGAGAGATTTAGCGATAATGAAAATTTGCGCGCCTCTCGTCCAGCGTGGTCTGTCGTCTGGTATGGGAACAGCCACTCTTTGTGGTGAGCATTGAAGTCCCCCAGAACGAATAACTGTGCGGCTGGGTACCTCTGCTGAGCCTCATCAGCGGATTCACTGAGATGACCAAAGAGCCTGGTTGTCTCCGGATCTCCGCTGTGCGAGCGGTAGACACCAGCATACACATTTTGTGTAGCTCCAGTATCGACCAGTACCCAAAGTATAGATAAACCTGGTATCTCAAGGTTTTTGAGGCGCTTGATGCAGATGTCATCGCGAACGTACACGCAGACCCCTGCTCGTTGTTCGAACCTATGTTCCAAGGAGTAGCCAGGGTAGTTGAGGTACGAAGCGTCAGCTGGACATTTGATCTGCGTCTCAGTTAGGAATAGAAGATGCGGCCTTTCGGTCTCAAGGTGGTAGTGGACGGCGTTGATATTTGAGTGCAAGCCTCGAATATTAGTGAGGTGCACTTTCAATGGGAGGACGTGCAACCGCTGTTTAACCTTGTTTCTATTTTTGTGCTTCATGAATTTTTAATTTAAGAAGAGGCAAGAAGTGAATAGGCAGGAGGGAGGCAGTTGTGCGAGGCATCTTGACTTGTTTAGCCAGAGGAGTGAGCTGATTGCGACCACAGACAGAAGAAGCTGGCTTGGAGACCGCGGGGACGCCCGAACCCCCCCGGGGATGTTCACCTGGTCCGGTCGCCAACCGGCAAGGTGGAACAACCCGGGATTTTTCGTCAGGTGGCGGGGCAGCCTTTCACGGGTGGCTTTCCCGCTACTTGGGCGCCCAACTGCCTACGGTCGGCCAGCGGTGCACCGTGCTTCGGATCCCGCTAGCCTCCAGAGCCAGACACCCGCTGCCGCAACAATCAGCTGGTCCAAACCGCTTACTGTCAGGATGCAACTGCACAGACCCACCCTCCACTTAGGCTACTACTAGCTGCGTACCGGAACGCGGTGATCCCGTTTGGCGGCACGATTTAGCTTGTAGGGTGGTAACCAGCCTCGGCCGAAGCCTACCACCGGAAAGAGCGTTGTCCATTTGGCACTGCCCAGGGGTCACGTGTAGGGTATCTAGAGTCATGAAGCCCATAATGGGCTTCGCCTACGGACGCGGACAACATTAACCCCCAAAATGGGTCTTAAAGTGGGAACGGAGTGTTTCTACACAAAGTTCCAGCTGACTGCAACCCTGAAAAGTTAAACTACGTAACTTAATACCGTATAGTAATGTATTCACATGTTTTGCGTTCATAATACAGCAATACACCCATACTAATTATAACTGTTCATACGAGTGCTTAGGTATGTGTGCGTCCATCGCGGGAGTTTTCTAAAGCTATATTTAGAACTTGTTCGCAACTTACTTTCGAAAGAATACATATATAAATTTTTTAAAGCTCTCAAGCTATTTTAAATATATTTTTTTTATCAGATTCACGCTGTATCCCACATTCAGCAGAGTAGGCAAAGGAAACCTAGTGTTAAGACACACCATTCCCCCGCTATCCGCCGATTCTTTCGAGGCATTCCGTGTTGAGTGGCGGAACTCAATGCCGGACTTTTTACCTTAATGGCAGAGCAAACAAATAAAAGTATACATTTAAATAAATATTTCATTTGTACGAGTGGGGATCGAACCCACAACCGTCGCGTTACACTCTTGTGCCCATGCACCACGACGATATCAAATTAAATTTTATATTTAAAGTGTCGAGAACTGAGTGACTCGCCTCTACTGTCACCTATTATTAACTGATTTTAAAGAAACTGTAGTTTACTTTAAAAAATCGAAGATCACAACTGTATTCACCCGTTTGTAGGGTTCAATACCTCAAAAGGGAGGGAACTCTTATAGGATCATTTTGTTTTACGTTTGTCTGTAGAGCATTTATCTCGAGATCGCGTGGATATATCAATTTGAAAATAATATCAAATATTTAATTATACTGTAAGCAAGTAAGGTTTTATAAATTTTACATTCTTTTATACATTATTATGTCCAAAAACAAAGTGTACTTACATGTGCGTTTTTAAACCCAACTTTCCCAGCAGCTTTTTATCACTTTGCTGTAGTCCATGTCAGTCTACGATATTAATAATTAAAATTAAAGTGAGGAAACGCGAGCGGTTATGGGTTCGATCCCCACTCAAGGAAATGAAATGTTTATTTAAATGTATATTTCTATTTTTTCAAGCGCGGCGTAGAGTTCTGCCACTCAACACGCATTGCCTCCAAAATTCGATGGTAATTGGGAAACGGAGTGTCTTAACACTAGGTTCCCTCTGCCTACCTTGCTGTGTGCGGAGTACAGCGTCTACGAAGTAACCTTTAAAAAAATGTTGATAATAGAGAATATAAAACCGCAACAGTCAAAACAAAGCGTTTGCGTAACAACTAAACAAAATAAAAAGTCAATAATTCCTAAGGAATGGTATAGTAACGTTGCGACATTGTATCGGATTACTGCTCACTCATGTAAATAATTCCAATTAATTGATTCAATGTGGATCGCGTGCTTTGCTGTTTGTAGAATGAGAAATTGGTGTTTCGTAAAACTGATGTTACTTTTTAGGGTTCCGTACTTTTAAACGGACAAACGGAACCCTTATAGGGTCATTTTGTTGAATTTTTTTAGCAAGAAGTAAGAACTTGTAGTTCAAATAAAAGAAGAAATTTAAAAAAGTGGAAATTTATAAATATTTCATAGAAAAAAAATCATTACAAACTTATAATTATATCTCATTTTATACAAAATGATTGCCTACGTCCGCAATTTTAAGTTTGTCTGACATTTCAGGATATCTCGAGATAAATCCCGAAATTTCTACGGAGCCCTCGATGTGCGAATCCGACTCGCGTTTGACCGGATTTTTGTGTTTTAATTTATTATAAAATATTATGAGATATTGTAAGTCACGAAGCCATGTAGGTACTACGTCGTACGTCACCTGCACTAGTTTCTGTACTAGCTACGTGGTTTCGTTTGTATGGACTTCATAATATATAATCATAATAAATAATAATTTTAATAAATAATATTAATTCTCGTCGCAATCATATAACGTATTGAAATAAAAAAGAACACAGTTATTAATTGTTTTTGTAGCAAATTTCATATATTTGTATATTTTTATTAATAATAGAAGTACATAAAAGATTGGTTTCCAGTGAGTCCATTGCTTGCTTGGAAAAAATTTAAAACTAAAATAATAAAAAAAACACCAATAATATCACTCGTAAGAACCATCGCAATAAACAAGGCTTCCGATTGAAAAAAGCACACTCAAATTGATTCCTTAATTCAGGAGTTATGGTGCTACAGACAGACAGACATGTCAAACTTATTATACGCCTTTTTTGGCATCGGGGATTTAAAAATATACAAAAAAAATTCTAATATAAATTATAAAAACCAATACCAAACGCTGCTCATTTTGATTGCATAAATGTATCTGAGATACTCGATTTCCCTTTCAAAGAAATTATAGTACTTGTGAAGATTTGATAATAACTTGTCGTTGAATAACAGCCGGTGGTACGTGAAGCTTTCCGGTCGGCCGTAGCGTGAGATGGAGGGCCCTTTTATTTACTTACATAATATTTATATAAGTCAAATTAGAAATCACGTATTTTTGTATAATAACTGAAAAATAAAAATTATATTGTATATTCACTTTGTTTATAAACGAAAAACAGTGCTTGTTAAACTATAACAAAAATAAAATATATGATGTGATGTCAAATGGGTGAATGAGACATGATCTCATTTTTAGGGTTCTGTACATCAAAAGGTAGGAACAGAAGCCTTATTGGATCACTATGTTGGTCTATCAAGACCATTTATGGTCTCTCGAAGCGGAGAAATAATTCATTTTCGAAGTCAACACAATTATAAGATATTAACATTTATGCTTTAATTCCTATTAGAGATTTGCCACGTAATCAAAACCTTATAGAGTTCTTCACGTGGATCTTCACTTATGAAATTAGTCAGGGAGAACGAAAAGTAATCAAATTTGAACTCGCAACCATTGCGGATATTGAAACCCGTCACTATAGCCATTAGACATATTTGTTATTTATATTTAATAACGATTGATGGAAAAGTGATAATAATAGACGTAGGGCGAGACTTCGGTTGACCTTCGAAAACACAATATCAAAAGATACCGGAGGAAGGTTACGTAAAAAGCAAGAGGACCCTCCGGAGGGCATGTATGACAGTGGACGAGGCGAAAGAGGTATGTAGAGACCGTAGCGAGTCTCTCTCCGTTCTCTTTGACTACCCCGCTAGGGATAAAGCGTGAAGTTAAGATAATATATACCTTTTTATAACACCCTTATAGGGTAATATTGTGTTCGATGTGGTACAGTATGGGGACGCACTATTCTACCTTTTATAAACGGAGGGTAGTTTTTTGTATGTATCATCATTGTTACCCACTGAATTGTCTCTTGTTCCGTACACTTTATTTTAAGTGTACTTCCGACTACATCTACAAAACGGTGGCGTATTATAAAGATTTTTTATTATTATACTAAAGCTGCAGTAGGAGAGCATGTTACTGTGAACACGACAGATAGTGGATTCGATACCTACTCGAGGAAGTTAAATATTTAATATATTAATTCCATTGCTCTGGTAACGTGGTAAAGCGCGGTGGTAAGTGGAGAACTGAAATGCCTTAATAGTAACAGAGTGTCTTAAAACTAAGTTCTCTGGTTCCCTCTGACTACGTTCTGTTATTTGTGGAATACAGCGTGAAGCGAAAAAAGCTACTACTGTTTTTTTTATCCCAGTTCAAAATTATGTCTTACTTCATTCATAATTTTAATTAAAAAAAACTAATAATTTATTTTCCTATTTTGTTATTTATACATATGTTATATGTCAAAATTTACTTCTTTTTTGTCACTTCATCACGCAAACTTTGCTAGCATGAAAAGCTAGTATACGTATATTTTCTTTATATTTAACTCAAAATCCTATATTAATATTATATTTAAAATTTTATTCACATTGAAATAATGTGAATAAATTTCTTATAACCTTAAAAAAATCTATAAAGGCCCTGTTTACAATTTTAGTAGGCTAAACAAACGTCACCTAATCTGGTTGTGATACTTTCGCTTCCCCGCCGACTCCGATCAGACGTCAACTTTCACTTGATTCGATGTCAACGATCCTTCGTCACTGATAAGCTTAATAGTCTTTATCTGGTGATAGTATAATGTTGGTTAGGGTACCTCATGAATTAAATATTTTTCTACAAAACAAAGACTAAGGCTATTCCTGGTGTACGTAACAGATTGTGGGTTCGATTCCCACTCGTAGAGATTGTTCTTGATACTAATTTGATAAAACAAGAACTGAGGCCAATCCTGGTGTACGTGACAGATTGTGGGTTCGATTCCCAGAGAGATTTTTCTTGATAAATAATAATTTTATATTTTCATCTCTTCGCTATGGTGTAGAGGTGGAGCGCGGCATTAATTTCCATCAATCAATACGCAATGCCTAGAGAATTCGGTGAAAAATAGGGAACAAAGTGTCTTAACAGTAATACTAGGTTCCTTCTGTCTACCCTGCTCAAGGCGGGATACAGCGAGAAACTAAAAAAAATGTTTGTCGACAACACATGAAGAACTCTCGTAAAGTCTGTACAAGTATTTACATGTGGTATGTACATTTTATATGTATGTATGTATAAAATAAAAAATAAAAATTATTTATTAACAAATAACAAGTACAATTTTTGTTACATCTGATGGTACCCACACTAGGTAATCCTGTATCGTGGGTTCCAATATATGATTTTACAATTTAAGTTTAATGTTGACACTCGTTTTACAAGACATAAATAATAATAATACAGTAAAAAAAAGAAGGTAAATAATCATTAGGTTATTTTAAAACAAAGTAAAGTTTTTATTTTTTTTGAAAAATTTTGAAAAATTGTCATTTCAGTTAAGATCAATAAAGTTAATAATAATAGGTACTATTGTATATGTGAAAAAAGATTTTCAGTGTTATTATAGTCTAAAGAAATGAGCCAGGTATGTATGTATGTATGTATGTATGAGTGTTACAAGTAGCTTTGAAGTTGTCTCAAACTACGAGAGCTGTCTCATTCTCAGTTGTGAATTGTTTTGTTTCACCGCGGACGACGTCACTTACTGGCTTGAGTGGTTCCTATGAAAATATAGTTTTGTATGTGTGTGCACTGTGTGTGCGCGTATGTGTGTGTGCAATATGTGCATGTTGCGTGCTTATTATATTTCTTTTTTTTTCTCCATTGAGAAATTTTCATTTTACTTTTATTAAGTATCTATATATTAATAATAAAAAAAAAATGTTGGGACCTATTTTTACGACAACTGTGAGGCGGAGAAGTATGAAATTTAGCACTACTTACACTTATACTAACACTTATAAATATTTTTTAATAATAATGCTTATAAAATCAGTTTCACGCTGTATTTCGCAACCTCTACACCAGAGCGAAGAAATGGAAATATAAATTTAACTAAAGATTTTATCTCCTCGAGTGGGGATCGAACCCACAACCGGTCGGATTTACAGTTACACTTCATGCCGCTGCGCCACGACTGGCCTCAATATGCTAATGCCTATAAAGTCCATTTAATCAATAAATAAAACATTACATACGCTACCATATATTTTACAATATTTATACTATTAACACAAGAAATATCTTATAATTATAAATGCATCTATGGTACCCACTGTCTATACTCATACAGAAAGCAACTTTGTAAGAAAAACCTGTTGTATTTTAACTTTAATTTCCAATAATATCGAAAAACTACATTTTCAAATTAAATATTGTTAAGTAAAAAGTTACATTATATCAATATATAAGTACTAAGTTTCTTATACAAAGAAATATCGAAGTTTAGGAGATTTTTTTGCTTAAGAATTTTCCACAATTTGAATTTGTTAGAGTTCTAATTTATTGGCTGGCTGTACTCCAAGTCTACAACATTTCTTATTAATAGCCTCCACTTTTCTTACTTTATAAAGAAGCGGACGAAGTTATCTTTTTGCGACCCATTAAGGGCTCTATTCGTATTGTATTTTCTTTAAAAACGTCTGTAAATGAATTATGTATCTACTATCAGATTTAATAAAAAGGCCAGTTTAGACACAGGGGCACAAGCGTGACTGTAAACGCGACATATTGTGGGTTCAATTCCCACTTGGGGAAACGAAATGTGTACATGATTACAAAGTGAAATTGAAAAAAATTTTATAACGTCAGCAAGTAGCAAGGTAGGCAGATTTCGCATAGTGTTAAGACACTACGTTTCCCACTTTCCGCTGAGTTCTAAAGGCATTGCGTGAGTGGCGGAACTCAATGCTTTACTCCGACACGAGAGCGAAGAAATGAAAATATAAATGTAAATAAATATTTCATTTCCTCTAGTCGTGGCGCAGAGGCACAAACTGTGACTGTAAAATCGACTCGTTGTGGGTTCGATCCCCACTCAACACGCAATGCCTCCAGAACTCGGCGGAAAGTGGGGAAAGGACTAGGATCCTTCTGCCTACTCTGCTGTGTGCGGGTATTTTTTGATTTGACTCATTTTGGAGACAAAAGATTGATTGGTATATATAAATATGAAAAAAAAACACAGATAAAACTATCAATACTACAAATGCGATGAGCTAAATTATAAAGTATATATAATGCCAAAAAAAAGAAATGTACAGAATTTCGGAAACTTGCTTCTTAATAGAAGGTTCGATCTTATTCTTTATCACGTTCTACGAAGTCACAATCTCCTTGATATGAAACATCTGTCAGATAGCTATCACACACCAATACCAAATTATCCTCTTCATCTTGAATTGATAAGATAATAAACACGCAGAATAATAGCTTACCATACTCGTACAGAAACCATTTTGTAAAAAAAATTAAAAAATGAGCTTCACGCTGTATCCCGCATACAGCAGGGTAGACAGAGGGAACCTAGTGTTAAGATACTCCGTACCCCACTTTTGTTACGTTTTTTTTTTCGTATTTGCCCTAGTGCCAGAGCATTCACTCGAGTGGGGATAGAACCCACAACCGTCGCGTTGCAGTCACATCCTTGTGTCGTTGCGCTACGACGGCCTGCTTACTTTATTTAACTAAATTTACGATATTTTGTGTGAAATACAATTTATGAATTAGTAATTAGCTAATGTGTAAAAATATTGGTTCAATCGCTGCGAAATAAAATAAAAATCACAACAATTTCGGTGTTCAATTCTTCACGCTGTGTCCCGCACATAGCAGGGTAGGCAGAGGGAACCTAGTGTCGAGATACTCCATTCCCCACTTTCTTTAATTATGTACCTATTTAAACTAAACACTACAAAAACTGTAATTACTTAAATAATATAAACAGATAACTAATATCCATTATATAACAAGAAACTATATATAAATTGTTTAAACAAAAGCAAAGTGATTAAAAATATTTATTTAGTCATATAAATGAGTCATTCCAAACAAAAATATTAATTAAGTGTTAGTTCGATATTTATTTAAACATCATTTTAACAGCCATTGTTTTTTGTTACAGCTCATCGACGTCATGCAGACATCACTATCAGTGCACGCGAGATCAACAGCGAGAACGCGTCTCTCGTGATAGAGAATAACGATAATATTTTCGATTTAATTTCAAGTATAAGACAAAAATCGATATAATATATCAAGATATTTAGAAGTGAACAGTTTCGCGTTTCGGGTTTCCGAGTTATTAGGGACAAACAGTGTGGTGACAGACGAACAGATATGGCAACTACTGGTAGTGAAATGTGGCTGCAGTGGTTCGCGTGCTGCATCCAGCCGGCTGCGCAGGCGCAGCGTACTCGTCGAAGAATAGACAGGTCTATGATCGGCGCGCCTACCAATTTTCAACACACAGGCCACATAGGTGAGATTAATATTAAATATGATATTGAAACAGGAAATGCATAGAGCTAAGTCACTATTTTTTTAGCTTATATTCACTACTAGAGGGCGCGCGCGGCTTCGCCCGCTTATTAGGAGTGAATTCTAAAAAAACCACGAAACACGTGTTCAATAAAATATTTTTAACAGTCTGAATTTAATTTTTTATAAAAATCGGTGGCAATTTAAAGATTTTTCCATATAAACTTTCAACCCCTTATTTGAACCCTTAGGGAGTGAATTCTTAAAAACCATGAAACACGTGTTCAATTAAATATTTTTAAGAGTCTGAATTTCAAATTTTATAAAAATCGGTACAGATTTAAAAAAAATCCATACAAACTTTCAACCCCTATTTCATCCCTTTAGGGTTAAAATTTTTCAAATTCCTTTCTTAGTGGATATCCAGAATATGAAAATAAACATCTGCCCAAATTTCACGTTTCTACCATCAGCGGTTACGGCTCTGCGTGCGTCTTACCTCAGTCAGTCAGCACAAGTCCTTTTATATATATAGATAATTACGTTATAAATAAACGTTCGTCTATGAACTTTAATTTTATTACTGTGGTATAGGAATTTAGAGGTAAAACTGTTGAGAATTGTTACAATTCCTTTAAAATCTCATCATTTTGTTTTATCATTAAAATAAAATTCATAAAACTCTCTTGTTATTACTTTAGTAAAGATTTATTATTGTCCATATCCAATTACATTACTTTAGCTGTAGATTGTTGTTTATTGACTCTAAGTATTAGGACAAAGGTCGTTAGTTCAATCCCCACCTACGAAATATATTTATGCAGTGGCTGTGTTATTTGGTAGTTATGCATTCTAGGTCAAACTATTTAAATATTTATTATTGATTTATTTATATATTATTGATATATTTATATATATTTAAATACTTCTTCAATCCATTAACTCAATATATCAACAATAAATATGGATAATTTTCTAAAATAATTTACAATATATTAAAATGCAAATGTCCTCAAATAAAGCCTCTTTTCTCCTACATTAAAAATTTAAAAAAAGACGTAGGCTGTTATCACAACACTATCAAGTACTCAAAAGCGATCAATATAATCCATGCAATCGATGTCTCGATAAGTCTTTGACAGCCGCTTATCTATGACAACCTTCTAGACCGAAATAGGATCATATTGTAAAGTTTTTACGGCGTAGCTGGCTTCTTATGTATCTATGAATTAGCTTCACGCTGTATCCCGCATACAGCAGGGTAGGCAGAGGGAACCTAGTGTTAAGACACTCCGTTCCCCACTTTCTGCCGAATTCTGGAGGCATTGCGTGTTGAGTGGCAGAACTCAACGCCGCGCTTAGCCTCGACACCAGAGCGAAGAAATGGAAATATAATTCTATGAATACATGATATTGGGTTATTCTTGACAAAATCAGGTAAATTGATAATAAACGCAATATGAGCTATTAACAAAATCCTTAACTAAAGAACGTTGCGTTGTGGCTCAATGACATAAGAGCGTATCCGGCGGAAAGTGGGCAAAAGAAAGTGTCTCAACACTAGGTTAAAAAAAACAGGTATTAATCGCTACTACATTTTTGTCGTTGACTTGAAATAAAAAATGGAGATTCGAAAATTTTATTTCACCAGCAATTTTACTGACATCATAATATGTAACTGTTTAATAGTAGAATATTAAATTAAGAAAAAAAATGTTAATTCTAAAATAAAAAATAAATCAGCTTCACGCTGTAACCCGCACACAGCAGGGTAGGCAGAGAGAACGTAGTGTTAAGAAACTTCGTTCCCCACTTTCTGCCGATTTCTAGATGCATTGCGTGTTGAGTGGCAGAATTCAACGCCGCGCTTTGCCTCGACAACAGAGCGAAGATATGGAAATTATAAATTTAAGTAAATATTTCATCTAAGCGAGTGGGGATCGAACCCACAACCAGTCGGTTTAGAGTCACACTTTGTACCTCTGTATTAACAGAGAATTATCTCATGTAAAAATATTCAACTTAACTTAGGTTAACATCGTATCCAAGTTGCAAGTGATAAATCCAGAAACTATGAACATTACAACTAATAAGGTTAGAAAAGCGAAAGAAAAACTAGATTAGAATAGACGACGATCGCTATACGACTTCTAGTCTAGTCCATGTAGAGACCTAGAATAACCTGTAGTACTATATTTTTTTACTTCCATATTACCATTTAATAGGCTTTTAAGTTTAGCTTTAAATACTTCCCTCCTAAGGTTTCTGTTTAGTCCGCTTATAGTGGACTAAATAAGGAAAAAAGTAAAACAAGTCTCCATTCTTCTACCTTTTATGCAATAATAATAAGGTTATATAGTGCATTGAACTTTATATGTTGTAATAAATTATTATATGGCAGAAGATATTTAATTTAACCAATTTAACACTTTCTTTTTTCTTGTAGCGTTTGTTGTCGATGGCGGTTAATCCGATTTTTGTTGAATAATTTAGAAACAACTGGACTGGACACTGCAGAGTAGGCAGAGGGCACCCGGTGTCAAGACTACGTTCCCCAATTAAACAGCGTTAGATATATGTAAATTAAATCAAATCGACTTCACGCTGTATCCCACACACAGCAGGGTAGGCAGAGGGAACCTAGTGTTAAGACACTCCGTTCCCCACTTTCCGCCGAATTCCGAGGGCATTGCGTGCTGAGTGACGGAATTCAACGCCGCGCTTTGCCTCGACATCAGAGCGAAGAAATGAACATATAAATGTAAATAAATATTTCACTCTCTCGAGTGGGAATCGAACCGACAACCAGTCGATTTTACAGTCACACTTTATGCCTCTGCGCCACGACCGGCCTCATACGTAAATTACACATAAAAAAACATAAGTTAATTAAAGGTGCATTCCTTACTTTGAATATTTGAAATGTAACAATCGTATGTAAAATCGAGTTCTTTGAAGGTAACGTCGTATGTGAATCGATAAAGGTTGGAACATTTCCAATGAAAATCCTCTCGAACATCTAGGAGAGGGCACGCGTCATACAGACTAGGTAATTTTTTCATAATGCAGGTACTCCCGCTGCTATTGGCAAATTTCAACGCAAATGTCTTCAAACGTACGTAAATACACGCGTACGACAATACGACATCTTGATATGATGATGTTTGCTGATGGTATTGAAATCGACAAAAAAAATTAAATTAGTTCATAGTATCTCATAAAGCAGTTCTATTTCTTGAAAATTATTAAATTATGGAAAGTTAAAGTACCTACGTACTGCTTAAAAATGATTAATCAGTTAAGTACGTATATAGTTTTGGATATTATTTACCTTTCGACGAAATTAAGATAAACAATCTTATAATAAATAGATCAGTCGTGACACAGTGGTGCAAAGTGCGTCTGTTTACGGGACAAGTTGTGGTTTCGATTCTCACTCGAGGAAATGAAATAATTATTTAAATTCATATTTTCTTTTCTTTGCTCTGATGTCGGTTTAACACTTAGCCTCGACACCAGAACGAAGAAGCCGGAGCCCTCACTCCGCTTCACATCCTCTTCAGGAATGTTTTAACACTAAGTTCGCCCTATCTACCCTGCTGTGTGCCTGTATCCCGCACACAGAGCACAGAGAACGTGACGTTAAAAAAATTAGAAAAGAACCTTAAAAAAAGTTTATAGTTATATTAAAATTTTCGTTTCTGTTATAAAAATGGATGAAATTGCATTATAAAAACTCTGTGAACATGCGTGTTAATATATTTAAGCATAACTAACTATATATTATATCTAAAGACAATGAAACTTATCAAAACAATAAATTTAATTCTATCATCGTTCCAACGATCTTTGACGCAACCAACGTAAGCCTTATACCATACATTGCATATAGAATTTAAATATAAAACATTACATATTATAATCGGATAGTTATATAAAACAGCATTTGTATTCTGGATAGGCACGTGCGTTCCAAATTCGGTCTAAGAACAGCCGGTGGGTCGTCTCCTTCCTTATATGGTGTGGTATTGTCGGGGCGCTGTCGAGTGTCGACTCCACGTCCTACAAGTTATACGCAATGAATGCGCGGACGCAGTCGAGAATTGTAACGAATTGTGCTTTGTGACGTATGTTTATGTGATGTTTCTTTTTTACCGTTTCGTTGTATCCCGTTCTAGAGGAAGCAGAGGGAACCTAGCTTTAAGACACTCAGTTCCCCATTTTTCGACAAATGCTGAAGGTGTTGCGTGTTAAGTGGCGGAAATTAACGCCGCGCTCTGCCTCGATAACAGAGCGAAGAAATTAAGATATACATTGAAATAAATATTTTGTTTCTTCGAGTGGGGATCGAACCCACAACCAGTCGCATTTAAAGTCACACCTTGTGCCCCTGCACCACGAGTGACCTATATGATAATAAAAGCATATATTTGACTCATTGTTTTAATCGTCGATCATTGATTTAATCGATGCATTTGTAAAGAAGCGAATGGTTTCATTTATTTTTTTACGCTGTATCCCGCCTGTTCTGCATTTTCCTCAGAATTCTGGAAACACTGCGTGTTGAGTGGCAGAGCTCAACGTCGCGCTTTGCCTCGTCACCATTACATATTTCATTTCCACGAGTGGAATCGATCCTACGCTGTCGCGTTTATAGTTACACACTTGTGCCACTGTACCACGACTTACCTCAATTAACAACTCTTTTCTTTTTGTTTTATTATTATTTATAAGTAATGTAATATATGATGAAGTTTGACTGATCTTAAATTTTGTTTTATTATTATTTATAACAAATGTAATACATGATGAAGCTATGTTGTCTATTACGCGAGAGCTTCTGAGGAAAGAGGGATGGGGGCGTGGAGGGAGGTTGTTAATATTAATATTTTAAGCAAAACTACGACATAATTGTTTGCAAATAAAATCTTAATTTTGCTTTGTGTATAAAAAAAAAATGGCTTGCAAAAATGCACGTCTCTACAGGTTTTATTACATTAAAACTTATAATATTAATTTCGGTACTGTATTTTTTACTATAATCTTCATTACTTAGAAGTAACTGTGTTTTTTTTGCTGACGTCATTTCCTTCTTACTTATGACTGACATTTTTTGTCAGTAAACATTTAACGAGTATGTTATCTCTTAACCTTAAGTAATCACTTAAATAATGATTGATTTTGCGTACGTGCATCTTTTTATAATATTTTTTTGTATATATTTTAAGAAATTTTAATGCCAGTAATCGAGCTATATTTTATATTTTAGTTTTTAGTTTTTGTAGGTATATATATTACTACGGTAATGTAATTCAATATATATCTAGATATTAATATATATATATATATATATATATATATATATATATATATATATATATATATATGCAATTCGTGGTTTCCTTCTTTTAATACGTTCTTTCCTCTGTTATATATTCAGAAGTCTAACACTAGTGTGGAAATAAAAAAGATAATTATTTTGAAAAACAACATACTCTGTTTAATGGTCTTAACACTTTATATAATAACACAATAGACGATTCTATTACAATTGGTATTTTAGCTTCGCGCTGCACACAGCAGGGTAAGCAGAGGAAACCTAATGTTAAGAAACTCCGTTCCTCATTTTCCACCCGATTCTGGAGATACAGCTCCAGGGCAAAGAAATTAATATATTAAATATTTCATTTCCTAGAGTGCAAATCGAACCCACAACCTGTCGCGTTCACAGTCACGCACTTGTGTGTACGCCACGACTGG
The DNA here is from genome assembly GCA_013421005.1 of Heliconius erato x Heliconius himera. Taxonomy (NCBI): domain Eukaryota; kingdom Metazoa; phylum Arthropoda; class Insecta; order Lepidoptera; family Nymphalidae; genus Heliconius; species Heliconius erato x Heliconius himera. The sequence continues at coordinate 3,014 of JAATLQ010004055.1, read as the reverse complement.
CCTAGAAAAAAAATCATCTATTTAACACAAACTTGGCTTATTTGAATTAAGTTATTGATTTTTTTTAATTCAATAAAAAAAAGCATTAACCGATTGTGTGGATAAAGACTATCAGTTCTGCAGTTACGTGCGACGACGAACGTATGCTTTATCTATGGAATATTTTAATTATCTGTCGGATCTTTTAAGTAATAAATTTATTTTGATATGCAAAAATAATTAATTAGCCTTTGTTTGTTTATTATTTTAAACTGTTGGATCATTAAAGAGGTCAGTCTAGGCGCAGTGGCACAATGTGTGACTGTAAACGCGACTGGCTGTGGATTTGACTTTCACTCAAGAAAATGTTTAATATTTCCATTTTTTCGTTCTGGTATCGAGGGAAAGCGTAGCGTTGGATTCGACCACACAGCACACCTCCTGAATTCGGCGGAAAATAGGAACGGAGTGTCTTAACACTATGTTTCCCCTGCCTACACTGCTGCCTGCTGTGTGCGGGATATAGCGTGACGCTAAAAAAAAGAAAGAAAGAGATCATAATTGAGCTTTTATTGTATGTCCTGACGGAGGTTGTCTCTATCTTATTTTTATAATAATCTGTGTGCTGTATAGATTTTCGATATTACTTTGACGTGTATATTTTTTAATATTTTAAGAATATATTAAAACAGAAATTAGACTTAAATAAAATGTTAAGTTCTCAAGTTGATTGTAAAAAGTGTACATTTTAAAATATATTTTGATGTATATTTATTCTTTAACTCTAATAAAACAAGTAAGTAAAATACAATATATTTTAAATCAATAGAACTTGTAAATTAACATTTGTTGGATCTACAACGTTGTAAGAGAATATTTTTTTATTATTTCAAACCAGGCCGCAAAGAAGCAATGTTTACATAAATAATTCATAATAATCAATTGATTATAGACTCCATCGCACCTGTGTTGCAACCAAAATGTTTTTTTTATCAGCTTCACGCTGTATCCCGCACAAAGCAAGGTAGGCAGAGGGAACCTAGTGTTAAGACACTCCGTTCCCCACTTTCCGCCGAGTTCTGGAGGTATTGCGTGTTAAGTGGCGGAAATCAACTCCGCGCTTTGCCTCGACACCAGAGCGAAGAAATAATAATATAAAAGTAAATAAATATTTAATTTTCTCGAGTGAGGATTGTCGATTTTACAGTCACACTTTGTGCCCCTGCGCCACGACTGGCCTCAAAATGTTAAAAACTTAGTTAGTTTTTAATTACAATATAATCGAAAACGTACAAGTCATTTTTAACGTAACGTAATTGATAAGAACGTTTAACATATGGCGAAAAGTGAGTAATCAGTAAGCAACACGCTCGTCGGGCTTCAGTGGATATTAATTGGTGTTGAATTTTAAACAATTTGCCGAAACTTGAGCTTGTTGTTATACACTACTTTTAATAAGAACTACCTACATATCATGAGACCAGTTGTAGCGCAAGAGCAGAAAGTGTGACTGTAAAACCGACTGGTTGTGGGTTCGATCCCCACTTGAGGAGATGAAATATTTATTTAAATTTATATTTCCATTTCTTCGCTCTGGTGTCGAGGCAAAGCGCGGCGTTTAATTCTGCCACTCAACACGAAATGCCTCCAGAATTCGACGGAAAGTCTAACATTAGGTTCCCTTTGCCTACCCTGTTGTGTGCGGAATACAGCATGAAGCTGACCTACATATCACGAATGTGGAGGACGGAGTGTCTTAATATCATATTCCAGGTTCCCTCTGCCTACCGAGGAAATAGACATTTCTCTTACAATATTGCTATAATTTTTTTTACTGTTATGAAACAATTGATGACATCTTGATTCCTTAAAAAACTATTCAACTAACATAATTAATTAAAATTCAACTAACATAATAAATTAAAATATTTTTTCTTTATATTTTCTATGTTTAAAATGGTGCGCGGAAAAAATGTAATAAATATTAGAAATACAATAATTGCACTGTAATAATAATTTGTAAATGACTTTGACGTACGTTTTTATAAACTATAATCAAAAAATCATAAAAGGAAGAAAACTATTATGTTTTATTTCAGAATCTGTTCTGAATTTGAGCGAAACTTTATTTTTCAAGATATAAAAATAATTTCGTGTTATATAACATTAAGATTGTATTAGGTTGTATTTTTTGATTATTTCCTTTAGGCACTTTTTATGCTATTACTTAAGTCGAAAAGGAAATGTATGCAGAAATAAAAAGATGAATCACCTAAAAATTTTATTATACTCTACAATTCTAAATATAATTATAAACATAATGGTAATGATAAAACTTAATTATAATTTATACTAAATAACTCATTTTAGTTCATATATCTTTAGTAACTTGAAAAAAAACGAAACAAGGAACTGAACCTAACACAATTGACTTCCCAAATAATGCAACTACACACAAACCCAACCACACTGAAGTAATAATACATTTAATTTCGACCATTTCTCGACTTCCCCCTACAATAAACAACGCGATCAATACTTTACGCTCCGTACATTAGAATAGAGATAGAAATAACTGCTTTTGTCGTTTAAAGGAGAATGAAACTTTTGGGCCGTCACGTAAAGAATTGAGATGTGATCTAAAAAATTACAATTTTTTTTTTATTTTTAGAATAGCAAATAATAAATTAATTGACATTCTGGAAGTGGAGAAAAATAAAAAAAATAAGATTTAGATCCTTAATCGATTAAAATCATAGATGTGACAGCTGATTGACAATCACACCTTGTCTAATGATTTTTTGCATTTTTGCTTCTGTTTGTCATCGCAAAATCAGGCCATTAAATAAAAAAACATTTGCTTCTGTCATTACGTTCGTGTCATAACGCATCGACATTTTGAATGTTTTCCCGTTTGTTTGATATTTTCAACGACTACTGTTTTGTTTTTCTCGGATTTTGACTCTGCCTACTTTGTACGACCCTCGCTTCCTCACTGGACTCTGAAATCTTTTGGATCTTACGACCGCCACGCT
>JAATLQ010004054.1:55627-93990 GCA_013421005.1 Heliconius erato x Heliconius himera | reverse complement strand
AAAAAAAAAAATTAAATTAGCTTCACGCTGTATCCCGCACACAGCAGGGTAGGCAGAGGGAACCTAGTGTTAAGACACTCCGTTCCCCACTTTCTGCCGAATTCTGGAGGCATTGCGTGTTGAGTGGCAGAACTCAACGCCGCGCTTAACCTCGACACCAGAGCGAAGAAATGGAAATATAAATTTAAGTAAATATTTCATCTCCTCGAGTGGGAATCGAACCCACAACCAGTCGGTTTGCAGTCACACCTCCTGCCGCTGCGCCACGACCGGCCTCATCCATCCATCTATGAGGTAGGTAGGCTATATTTGATTTTTAAGCCTTCTACACCTGATGTAGAACTGTAGTGGTTCAGTTTACAACTTAATATAAGAATTAATTATTATGCATCTATAATTAAAGTTTAAATTTAAGTTTAATATTCATATTGTTTTAAAATCTATAATTAAAGGTCAGTCGTGGCGCAGCGGCAAAAAGTGTGACTGTAAAACCGACTGGTTGTGGGATCCCCACTCGAGGAGATGAAATATTTGCTTAAATTTATATTTCAATTTCTTCGCTTTGGTGTCGAGGCTAAGCGCGGCGTTGAGTTCAACACGCAATGCATCCAGAATTCGGTAGAAAGTGGGGAAAGGAGTGTCTTAACACTAGGTTTCCTCTGCCTACCCTGCTGTGTGCGGGATACAGCGTGAAGCTGATTAAAGTTTTGAGCTGAATTTAAGAATTTTGAGTTTAACTGATAGTGATAACGATAAAATCTAAAAAAGTAATCTAAAAAATCTCGAGGTACTCGAGATTTTTTTGCTTGCTTGTGATAAAAAGCTAAAAATTTAGGTGTATTACTTTTATTCGACACTAAATCAATCCCAAAAATTAAATCGCCGCAGGGACAGGTTTGTCATACTAACCCGGCCTTACATTTTTTTTACATTACAAGCTAGGGGTTTTAACAAATGTGCTAAATTTCATACATGTAATAGACTCATTGGTTTACGACTTATGAGGGACACGAACACTTGAAATGGTTCGTGTAAAATACTCATTGCACGTTACCATCTTTTTAACTGGGCTGGTTACGCTAGCGCGTGTCTTGATATGTTAGTGTTCATACATAATGAGCACCCTCACTAATATCTATTATATGAAAAGATCAGCTTAAGCCTCGCAGACTGTACTGTAGAAAATAAAATTAAAATCATTACAGTCAATCTGGGTAACTTTGCAAGATACGAGTGATATTTGTCCTAAAATTTAAAGTATATTGCAAGAGTGTTTTCGTTTCATTAGTGCTCTTATAATACTTTTTACCTACAGACATTCATATAAACAATTTTCATATTGTATTAATATTCTTAAAATATTTAATGTACAAACGCACTTTTTGCCTCTATAGCCTACAATATTATATCAATATAGAAGAACAACACTATTTGCTTACAGAGGAATAGTCATATTTTAATTGAAAGATAATAACTGGTGTATTACTACATATGATTTATTTTTTAAATAAATATTCCTTACTTATGTAATGACTACTTTAACTACAAATAAATGCAAAAACTACATAATTAAAAGCTTTGTGGAGTTTTTTATGAGACCTTTGCTACAGAGAACATTCACATAATAAAGAATAAAATATTCTTTATAGCACACATAAATACAAATAATATAAAAAAACATACAAACACGTATTATATGGTATAAAATGTATGCAAAGGCGATCTTACTCCTTCAAAAGATCTCTTACAGACAACCTTTGCTAAATAATGGACTAGGTGTAAAAAAAGAAAAGGAGAATAACGTTCCAGTGCAATTAAAATTGCACTGGAAAGAAAACATAATACCTGTGTAATAAAAATGAAACAACAATATATAATATACTTATATATATGTTTATATACATATTTAAAAATTTTAAAGTGTTATTCCACATTTAGGAATTATCGTCTGGCTTATTAATTTTAATTTCGACGTAGCTCGATGAGTACGTATGGCTTAGAGGTCAGAGCGCCTGGTTGGTTTCCAGGATTCGCGGGTTCGAGCCCCGCTACGTTCAAATTTTTATACGTTTTCTAAATAAGTATGATTATATATAATTTACTTACGTACGATTCACATTAAATACATTCGCATTAAATATATATTTAATTATTTACATAAACCTACTAAAACATTATGTACATTGTATAAAATACCAAGATAAACGGATAAATTAAATGTCTTGGAATGTCGAATTATATAATAATTTAGTAGATTAATTCCAGAGAATAGCAGATTTCACAGTGAAGAAATTGGAAGTAAAAATTTTTTTTGAGTATAATTAGTAATTTGAGATACTACGGGACCTAAGTTCGAGACGCAGAAGTAAATCGAAATTTAGAAAACAGAATTAATCTTTTAAATATGAGGAAGCAAGAGAATTATGGAGGATTGAATAGATTAGAGTAAGCATGTAGAAGTTACGGCAATATAGAATAGAAAGCACTCCAAGCTGAAGACGGTGATTAGAAACATGATCAAACTTACGTAAACCAATGATAGATGTAATGTATAGATTTTGTTTAATTATTGCTCAGATTTGGGTAACACGAATCAGCATAATCTACAATCCATAACAGTAACGAAAGAAAACTACAGCAGTAGATAGAAAATATTTGTTTCATTTTAGGGTATTCGATTGTAGCAAATAAAATTAAAGGAAAGAAAAGTGGAGGACGCCTCCTTAGGTAACACCGGCGGAAAGAGTGAAACCGAAAGTAAGATTGTCTTGACTTGTCATTCCTGTATGTATTGTTGCTAATCATATAAACCTTCTGAATCACGCAGTGACTTCAGGAGAGAGAGCCAGACTAAGCAAGTATCAGGTTTAACTTAATGTAGTCACACACTTTGATTAAATTAGTGTCTGTGCTATATAATAATTATCCAGTTTTCTGCTATATTAAATATTTATAAATTAATTGTGCACATAACATAATCAACTTATACTTATCACATAATACTTTAATTTTGTTGAGTATTGCAGAACCTACATAAAAATTACAGATATCAGAATCTATATATACATTATTGCATAAAGCCCAAGTATATATGACTATTTTTACACCTATATCATAAAGAATGAATCAGGTATCTATTACAAAATTATAAACTGGAATCTACTATTGCAGTTTATCTAACCACAGTAACCTTTAATTGTAACAACTACCACTAAAGCCCTAACCCAAAGCTTGCCTTACATAAAATTGGTTTTTCCATTTACAATTAATTTGGTGATTGCACTGTATTCCTCTGTCAGGCAAAGGGAAACTGGCATTAAGGCGCTCCGTTCCCCATACACTGCCTTATTTTTGGGATATTTGTGGAATTGAGTGGCACTCAACAACATACATATCTTCCTATCAGATTAAGTAAATAAAATTTATACCCTAGAGTGGGGATGCAACCCACAACCTTTCTATTTACAATCAGACTGTGCTACTGCTGCTGTGAAGATTGATGAGACAGAAATTCATTCTGTTTCATATCTATTTTAAAATTATTATATATTTGTTGCACAAATTTTAAGACAATTTATTAATAAAAGAATTATTAAAATAAACTTCATCCATAAAGAAATTAAACATTCATAACTTTCCTGTTTATCTCATAAAACTTATCTTGAAGTCTAATTTTCATACTTTCCATTAAGCATTCAGCAATTTGTGTAGTATAGAAAAATCAGATATTCACTCTTATAAACATTTTAATTTAAAGTTTGTTAGCATATACTTTATTAATATTTTAATTATTTATTTATATCATCTAAAAACAATAGTGTCTCAATTTTTTTGCTTTAAATATATATTCAATATCTGTTTAAATTATTTAAATGAGATGATTTTGTTCCATTGAAAACAGTAGGTGCAGACTACTAACAGAAAATTGTAAGCCATTTGAGAATTATTATATTTCAGTCTTCAATAATAGAAAATAGATCTGCATGTACATGTCCTTCTGATTCTAATTTCTGTATTTCATTTCTTATTTTTACTTCTTTAATTGGTCTTGCATTGTCATCTCTCGATATTATTCTTTTTAAAGTCAATGATTTTTTAGGACATATATCACCATGATCACTATTAGAAACTTTTCTCTTTTTTATTTTTGTGACAAGACAATCAAAGTCCGAAGAATCATCATCATAATCAGTATACACTGGTACCGAACGACCACTGCGTGTTGATCTCTGCGGTTGTGTTCTGGTAGACTCAATAATTTGTATAGGTGGAGGCCATGTTGCCATATTAACTGATTGCCTTGCTTGGCGATAATTATTTATTGACATAAGTTTTATGTAGACAGCTAAAGTTCTAGCTTTTTCAGCTGGTTCTAAACTTTGTGGGATAAGGCTCCAAGGCATACGCCTATCTCTAACATTTAAATACCTTCTTTTCATTGTTACTGTAGGTGCTGAAAGGTCTTCTTTCACCTGTTACAATAACATTATTTAATCTTAATATTCATTTAAAATGAATATTTTAAAGGATTTTTTTTGGAAATTTTACAAATAAAAATATTACCTTTTCTTGTTTTTGCTCAGTGTTTGATGACTTTGAATTTTTTAAAGCTTTAAGAATATCAGACATCTCATCTTTACTCAAATTTTCTTCTTCTAAGCCATAGTCTAAAAAGATAATAAATAGTTTTAAAAATTGTACAACTGTTCTAAATATGTAAAAATAACTGTGAGGCATACTAACCGGTTAATTGATTTTTTAATTTTTTTATTTCCTGATCACAACTATCGTCTGATGATATTAATGATTCCATTTTTACTAAGTGACTTATTGAAGAGCGACTTTATTTAATAAGTACAATGCATTTTATCGGAAAATTTTATGCATGATGCAAAAAATATTGTTTTACACATGTATTTCAATATTGTTTTAAGATCTATAGTAATTTCAATGTAATATATATATAGGGTTTTGAGAAATACTATTTTCATCGAAAAAAATGTTTCAATTTGAAAGATAACAATAACAATAAAACTGATGACATTCTGTCATTTTCAAACAGAACGAAGTTATAAATAATGGCATTGATTAAATTTATTCTGCCGTAGTTTAGACAAATTTAAAATAATGTTAATTATTACGGTACAGAAAATTACTTCAATAGAAAATTTTTAAATTTCAAGTTAGATTTATATCATTATATTTTTTGGTCTTTTTTGCTTCACGCTATATCCTGCACGTAGTAGGATAGGAAAAGAAAACCTAGGAACCTAATGATAAGGCGTTTCGTTCCCACTAAGGCACTTCGGTACTCATACGTGAGCGAGTAAAATAATATATTAAATATTTCGTTTATTTTCGTGTTCAATGGGAATCGAATCCACAACCTTCGTGCTTACAGCCGTATGTTTGTGTCCTTGCGCCTTGACTGGCCTAACTCCTTCAATACTCCGTCAATAGACTTTAAATATAAAAACAAATTATATAGAAGTACGAGTTAGCACTGGTTTTAATGTAAATTACGTCTCGCAGTAAAACCTATTTTATACTTGTAATCTGTCATAAAATATTAAAATATAAGTAATTTCTACTAAGCCTGTAAGTGGGGTTAATAAATACGCCATATGTGGTAAATTAAAAAAAACTACAGATAAATTTTATTTATTGTGTTGAGTACTGTAAATGTTAAGTAAAGTAATATATATTTAAGGACATAATAATCTATTTAAATGTATATTTATTTCTGTTTTTATAAGCTTTTATTTACTTACACCTGTCCTGTTCTCTGTAAATCTTGCAAGTTAAATTTGATCGACTTCCCGGTTTCCGATTGAGCTGAAATTTTGCATGCATGTATAAATCGGATGACAATGCGATATTATTATGACATAGAGCTGATCTTTGAATGAAAAATACTAAAAAGTTAAAAATAAAATCAAAGAAAAAGAACTTTTTTTAAGATTTTATCTGACGCACGTTTTATAGAGGCGGATTTTAATTTTTAAGCGCAAATTAGTGGATGTAGGTGTCTTAAAACGAATGCCGCTTTGCGGTGGGCATAGTCAATGTGGTCTACGAAGGACAGTTTAGTCGATAATGACTCCTAAGTATTTGGCCTGTTTGCCCTTCGGGATTATTTTGCCTAACAGGCGGGCATGTGGCATGTCGTCTGTTCTGCGAAGAGGGAAGTAGACACAATTACTTTTGTCGGGGTTAACCTCTATGCACCACTTTGTTAGCCGTTTTGCCTGGTCGGTCCATGGAGGTTTATAGTCGGTTGGCTGTGTTGGCTGAAACGTGGCCGAACGTGAAGACAGCGGTATCGTCCGCAAATAGGGCTAGGATTGCGCCTTGGGTTTTTGGAATGTCGTGTGTGTACAGATTGTACAGAAGACTTAGGTTGTACAGATCAGCTGACTGGAGGATGGAGGAGGAGGAGGACCTTTCACTTCTGGGTCGAAGGTACCCTACCTTTGACCCAGAAGCGAAAGGAGTGTGTGTATGCACTAGCTTGTCTGGTACACCTGCTTGTAGTAGCTTGAAGATCAAACCGTTGTGCTAAACTTAAAATAATAATCAAACATTTTTGCTACATCTAAAAAGATTGCCATGGAGGGCTGGAATGTTGGGCTTTAAAGCCGAATTGTTCAGAAGGTATGATGTCTTTGGCCACAATAGCAGCTTGAAAACGTGTGAGTAGAATGCGTTCGTAAATTTTGCCCATTGTGATAAGTAGTCCAGCTATCTTATTAACCTAATGAGATAGCTGGACGGAGATGTGCTAGGTTTGTTAGGTTTGTGAATTCCTATAACATTTGCCCTTTTCCATTGATCAGGGAATCAACACTCTTTTAGGAGCGTATTGAAAATAGCTACGAGTAGCGATAATAGATGTATGGGGAGGATTTTTAGGATCTTATTCGAGACGCGATCGGAACCTAGGGATATTCACCGTGCATATATGGGCATATTAATAAATAAATATTAATAGAAATAATATCCAACCATTATTTTGTAAATACACTTAAATAATAATATTTAAATAAATATATATTACAAGCATCTAAAACCGCGTGCAGGCTGTTGGTAAATTTTAAATTAAATAGTAATTACAATTATTACTTTTTTTATACACTTCAATTGCTTCAATTTTATTTATTTCATTTTATTTCAGCTTCACGCTGTATCACGCATACGACAGAGGGAGCCTAGTGTTAACACTCCGTTCCCCACTTTCCGCCGAGTTCTGGAGGCATTGAGTCTTGAGTGGCGAAACTCAACGCCGCGCTTTGCCTCGACACCACAGCGAAGAAATAAAAATATAAATGTAAATAAATAATTCATTTCCTCGAGTGGGGATCGAACCCACAACCAGTCGATTTTTCGGTCACACTTCATGCCCCTGCACCACGACTGGCTTTGCTTCAATAAAATATAAAAAGTAAAAATATATACAATTTATTTAGTTAAAACGGCATTAGTGAGATCAACGGTCATTTCAAATTTAATTATTACTAAAAGGAAAAAAGAGAAGCTGAGATAGTGAAGGCAAACGATTACATTTACCCGTGAGATCGATGGGTGAATACATAAAATATTAAATGTATATTTAAAATTAAAATCACGATATTTTTTTAAAGTGTTTCATCATTTTTTTCGTTAAATATTTTTTTTGTTTTGTTCTGTTTTATGGCATAAATGTGAAATTGTAGTGTATATTCGTTTGTGTATAACCTGTGGTCTTATTCTATACCCATCCATACGTTATCTATAATATTTTGAGTGTTGTTCTAGTTTTTGTAATTTATTTTTATTTTTCCACTAACTTTGTTTCTGTGATTTATTCTTAATAACAACCTTTGCGATATAAAATAGTTCATAATGTTTCGTATCAATAAACAAGTTAAAAGTAAAATTTAGCTATGTAATTAAAAAAGAAAAATACTAAAATACAGTCAAAATGGAAGAGGAATTAAGGTGTTTTATATGTAAAGAATTTTATAGAGAACCAGTATTGCTTCCTTGTGGGCATGCACTTTGTCGTGTGTGTGCTGCAGGCTTACAAATTCATGTACACGATGGTGATAATTCCTCAACTGTAACAAGCGACTATCAAGAGGCTGATAAAGCATCTGTTTCAAGTGAGACAGATAGTGGTGTCGTTTGCGGATCAAGGCCTAATAGTTACGCAGGCACCCCTGCCGTCCCATCATATGTATCAGCAGCATTTACTATAACATGTCCATTATGCAATAAACAAGTATTTTTAGATGAAAATGGAGCTGAAGGTCTTCCACCATTTCGAGTAATGCGAACGATTGTGGAACGTTTTGGTGGAATAAGTATAGCTCCTCCTGCTGAAGAAGCATGTCAAATGTGTGAAGGAGAAAGACGTGCTGCTGTTGTGCGATGTGAACAATGTTCAGTTCGTTACTGTGCTAGTTGTAGAGATGCGTGGCATCCTACAAGAGGGCCACTGGCACAACATGAGCTTAGAACACTAGGAACTACTTGTACAGATCATGGATCAGTACCTGTGCTTTATTGTAATACTTGCCTTCTCCCTATTTGTCAAAGATGTCTTGTTGAGAGACACTCTGGTCATGAAACCCAACATTTGTCAACAGCTGCCAGGACTCATAAGGTAATGTTAAATGTTTCTTTGGTCCTTTACATATATATGTATGGGAATCTAAAAACATATGTAAGGGACCACTCACTGTGTGAAGGTGGCCAAGACAATGTATCCCCTCCTCACATCATTTTCCCTTGCTTTAAGATAATCCATCCCTTGTACTAAGTCATTCCTCATAAATTTCCTCATCATTCATTAAAATGTAAGCTAACATCTTTGTTTTATATATTTCCTATTACTAACCCTCTGTGCTACGTATATAATGTTAAATTAATTTAATTTTTTTATAGGTGAAAGCAATTTTTAACAGAAATGTTTTTTAACATGCATTCTCCTACTGTGTAACATTATCTCTATTTTACCATATAACCTCCTTCATGTTTTCTCCACAGAACATGACATTGGCAAAGTGATATGTGCTCTACTGGCATACTTGGAATGCCATAATCAAAGAACCTTACCATATCAAACAAATGAAGTGCCACTACTACAATGGATTCAATATATTTTTTATAAAAAAAATATACTAGTATATTATAAAGAATTTATCTTCTTTTTCAGACTGAATTATCACAAACACTTCATCAGCTATCTGAAGAAGCCAAGGCAATGACTGAATACATTCAACTAGTCAAAGGATCAGGAGACAAAATAAATGTATGTATCTTTTATACTTTAGCTGATAAAAGTTTTTTAAGTAATGATAAGACAGATACAGGGTGAAGTTGAGAACAAACTACTTAGTAGTCTATGGATTCACCATGCAGGTTTATGACGGTGTTAGTGCAGTGCCTGGGTCTTGAACCCAAGTGTAGGTTTAAGGGGCCCATTTTAATGTGTAGTAACACTTACCTTCAGTGACTGAACTCCTCTCTCTTGACATCATGTTTGAAATGGAATTAAGGTACATCTTAGTAAAGATTTGATGATAATTCTAGACAGGCCAAGAATGTAAACTATAGAGTAATCACAACACAATATCTTCTATTCTTATTATGTGATCATGCAAAATAAATATTTTTAATTAATTTGACTCATGACTTATGTTCACTTTAAAATAACAAAACTAGGTTACAACTGCTTATTATAGACATTTTGTAAATAAATAATATAACAACTAATTTTGTGGTGTAGCACAGTGTCGGACTGTAAACACAAAAAGTGTGTTTTGTGGGTTTGATTCCCTCTCCCAAATAATGAATATTTATTATTTTTTAAAGTTTTTTAAAATAAATCACAGGCTTGGGTCCTGCTATAAAGTAGCAAATGTAAAAATAAATAAAAAAAACTAGAGCCTTTTATTTCTTGCATCCTCAGTTTCATTATATAAAGTCTCATTAAATAAAATCTTGAGCGTTCATGAAGTAGTTAGTACTTGTATAGTTGTAAAATTTATTCTATTCTCTTTTTATTAATGTGTTGATTTATCTTTTCCTTTATACAAGAACCTATATATAGGTGGTTTCTTCCAACAGTGTCTAATTTTAACACTACTTGACTTTTTGGGTCCGACTTATACTAGCTGTCTTAATTAGATTATTTTCAACAAAAACATTATATAACAGTTAAATTATCTATAACAAAATTATTTAATTTATTTAAATTAGGAATCGTGTGAAGAATTAGAAAAACAAATAGACCAGGCATGTGCAGAAATTACCCGAGCCGTTGAGAGGAGGAGAGACGAGCTAGTTAGAGCGGCACATAATACTAAATCTCAAGCTGTTGCAAACATGCGATCTCTGACGTCACAGGCTGCACAAAAACTACGTGAAGCTACGGCTTTATTACATTTTTCAATAGAAGCTCTAAAGGAATCTGACCATGCTGCATTTTTACAGGTACACAAATAAGATATGCTAATATAGTATATAAAGTTTTTTGCTACTGTACATATATTGGTAACACTTTTGATTTTATTAAATTTTGTTATAACACATTTCAAAATGGAGTTAAATGGTTAAGATATTATGATGTTAATGGTTTATTTGATATAATGTTTTATTTGATTGATAGGAGTATTATTTTCCATCACTTGATAGTAGTATTATTTTATATATATGTACATATATATAGATACATATAAGAATAAAAGGTAATGAAACACTTAACGTTTAAAATTCAGCTTCACATGAAACTAGTACCATTTTTTTATATGTTACTATTTTGTTTACTAATTAGTTTAATGGTTAAATAAAATCAGCTTCAGCAGCAGCAGCTCACAGTGTCTTAACTATGTTCCCTATGCCTATCCTGTCATATACAGGATACAGCGTAAAGCTAAAAAAACCTTATGTTAACAGGTGGGAAAAATATTATCGGCTCGGGCGCAAGAAACTACGTCAGGGCTACGTTCGTCGTTAGATGCGCCGCCCTCACCGCCCGCCCTCACTCTCGATATCGAACCCGTTATACGCACCGTCAATACTATGAACTTTGTCGAGTGCATACGTGAGTATGAACTGCCACTACAGTATTATAATATTTTTTTATATTTATAATCATTTATAATGTAAGGATGGTATTTTGTTTTTATTAATATTAAATGGCGAAGTATGTATTTTAAACATAACATATGTCATTATATTTATTGTTGTTATTTGTTTGGAATGCAGCCCCAGAAATGGAAATGAAGACATCAGGTAATAAAATTAAAAAAATAATAATTTGAGAACATCTTTTATTCAATATAAATATCAAACTAATAAATAACGGTATAAAAATATAATATACAAAAGTAAAAACGTTTACGTACGGAAATAAAACGAGTGAGGGCAAAGTAACCACAAATGTAGGTAATATAATACTGTAATTTATAACTGATATTGTGTCATTAGTGGTTCCATGAAATATAACTATTTGTTTTATTGTTGAGAACATTATCTAAAATCGTGTTGAAATCATAACAAGTAAAGATAATACTATCAATTTCATATGTTGTAAATGAGTTGCGAGAATGTGGATAGTGCCCACTGACCCACTTGACAGTACCGGTAAACCTATTTTATAATTACAGGCAAAATTTCTATAATAATGCAAGCCATGTTGTTGTTACTGTTTATTAATTACCAGCTTTTTTTTTCTTTCATTGTGTTATTAGTAATTGATGCATATTTTTGTCGACCTTTCGTTATGCAAATTGCACTTGCAAATTATAAAAAAGAATGACTATATAAAAATGTCATATTTATCATTTTCATTAAATAACAATTACGATTATACCTAGCTTGTATTAATTTCACCAATATACAATTATTGATTAATATAGGTTATTGTGGTCATGTGGCACAAAGGTATGATTGCAAACGCAAAGGTTGCAGGTTTGATTTCCACTCGAGGGAATGAAATATTTAATCATTTCATTTCCTCGATCTGGTACCTAGTTAAAGCGTGTAGAGTTGCGCCAATAAAAACGCACGGATAACAAGAAAATAGTTTTAATCGTGTTTTATACTCAAATAGTAATTTTCAGATTATATATTTCTGTTGCCGCTATAACAACGAATACTTAAAAAAAGGCTTAAAATATTCACAGAATGTTTGTTTCTTCTAAAGCATTAATTTAAATGATATGTTATAAAGACTAATTATAATCAACTGTAAATATCACGGGTGTAACATATTTAATTGAATAAGGAATTATATTGTATAGTTTATAATAGTTTGATAATAATGATTAATTATTTTGTAATATAGTTTAATATGTATTTCAGCGCCCAGCGCGCCCGAGATGGCGGTGGAGGCGTGCGCGGCGCGCGGGTGCTCGTGCACGCTGGCGTGGCGCGCGCCCGCCGCGCCGCAGGCCGTGCGCGGGTACGTGCTCGAGCTGGACGACGGACTCGGAGGGCCTTTTAGAGTAAGTTATAGTTAAAAGTTTTATCTCCACAGCAATTAAATAAGTACTTGTATATAAATGGGATATTTTATCAAAAATATTTTTGAGCGTTTATTGTTGGGGGCCCTTTAAATATTACTTAATGCAACTATTGACATCGACCCTAAATGTTTTACTTACTTATTTTTTTTTAATTACAAATAAAAAACAAGGATACACATTGTTTGAAACTACAACAACGTAGCGCATCAAAAGTGTTACTAGACTGGAATATTATTTTGTTTTAGGAGGTCTACTGCGGCCGGGAAACCGTATGTACGATCGACGGACTCCACTACGCGTCATTATACAGCGCTCGGGTGAAGGCTTTCAACGGCGCCGGCGAGGGCCCGTACAGCGAAGTGATCGGGCTGCAGACGTCGCCGGTGGCGTGGTTCACGTGGGACGCGCGCTGCGGCGGGCGCGGCGCGGAGGGCGGGCTGTGCATCGGCGCGGACGGGCTGAGCGCGCGCGCGGGCGGCTGGCAGGCGCGCGTGGCGCTGGCGGACGCGCCGCTCGCGCGCGGCCTGCACTACTGGCGCCTGCGCCTCGACCGCTACGACGGCGACGCCGACCCCGCCTTCGGCATCGCGCGCGCCGACGTCGCGCGCGACAAGATGCTCGGTAACGTATTCTTCTATATTATTTTATTTACTTGACTGGTCTCATCATTGTGATCGGTAATGTCGGCGCATTGACTACTACGACTTCTCTACATGATGCCGCCACACGAAATAATATAACACTAGTAGTGTATCTATCACAACCAACAAACATCTGCAGAAATCCTTTGGGCTTTAAAAATAGTTTTTGACAAAATGTTCTTTAATTCTAGTGAAAGACTCGGTGCTACGTTCAAAAACGAGAATGTTTCCTGAACTTTACATCTTGAAATTTCATGTGTTGAATTACAGAGTAACACCGTATTGTTTGTTGATTGAAAAGTAATAGAAGATTGTTTATTGTACGTTATTTCAAATGAATATTGTCATAAGGTTTTGAAACAAGAGTAAAGAAAAAGATTAGAACCAAGATATTGGAGAAGCATTTTTTTTAGGAATTTTGAGGAAAGTTGACTGAAAATTATTTATTAAATGGATTTTTAAAGGGTTTGTTATGTCTAGATAGTGACAAGTTATTGCAGGTTTCAATAGATGGGTACAATGTAAACATTAGCTTTCGTTAAAAATTAAAGGAAGAACTTGAGTACTTCATACCTTGAATGGCGCTGTTAAGACTAGACATAAGCAAACTGATTGAATATACGAACTTTTAAGAACAATGAATAAATTATTTTAAAGACATTGGCTTGTCGAATTACAGCTTGTATTTAATAATTACTAGAAAATATTTAAGAATAGTTTTATAAGGTCTGATGTGTTTTGATTCTAAAATAATAAAGCATCCACCTGAAGTGGCTAATAAGTGCGTGGATGTTGTGTTGGAATTTTGCACGAATGACCTACACTTCGTGTGGGACTACGACAAGTGAATGATGGCATTTAAAAAAGTTTTGACATAGTTTGGTCAGGGAAATTTAAAAAACCGATTAGGGAAACTAAGGGAAAAGTCATGGATTTTTTTACAATAGCTATAGACACTGAGTACAAGTGAGAATTCTGCGTGATACAGGCAGCGACGCGCTGGGCTGGGCGATGTACATCGACGGGTCGCGGTCGTGGTTCGTGCACGGCGGCGCGCACGGCGGGCGCGCGGCGGGCGGCGTGGCGGCCGGCGCGAGCGTGGGCGTGCTGCTCGACCTCACGCGCGGCACGCTGCGCTTCACCGTGGACGACCGCCCACAGGTTACTTCTTACACGTTTTTATGATTCCGTACGCAAAATAAAAAAAACACGAAACCCTTAAATCATCACTTTACTGCTCGTCTGTCATGGTCGTTTGTCTCGAGATCGCGTGGAGTTATCAAGCTTAAATTATTATCATATATCCAGTCCTCTCGCTCTCACAGCCTCGCGCGGTCACCTGAGTTACGATGACTTCATTTCGCGCTTATTGCCTATGAACTGGGTTGCTTATGTACCAGGGCGACATAGCGTTCACGGGGCTGCGCGGCGCGTTCTACCCGGCGGTGTCGCTGAACCGCGGCGTGGCCGTCACGCTGCAGCCGGGCCTGCCGCCGCCCCCCGACCTGCTGCTGCCCAACCCCACTGCCGAATGAACAACGAGCCTCAGTGTAGGTCAACTACTACGTAACACAATTATTGTACAGTGTATACAAGACCATTCATATTTTTCATTTGTTGTTAAAATGCTATTCCAGACTCCGGCTTAGTTTGGCGCTTGGACAGTTTCCGAAAGTCCCCGCGCCTATTAGACACCGTCAAATATTTAAAAGTTTCTTAAAAAAACTATTTGACTGAAAAGATTTGTGTTGTAACTTGGAAAAAAAAAATTAAAAAACACATTCACGCTATGTAATGCTAGAACGCCTTTAATATTATGTTTATCATGAATTAAAAGGAATTTAGCTTTAAAACGTATAAACACAACATGTCGTTACATTACATGACATTACAATACATAGGTTATATTCGGCTTAAAGTGGAGAACGATGTATCTTATCACTAAATTCCCACTGGCTTCCCTACTATATGCGGGATACAGAGTGAAGTTAAAAAAATCTTAATTATAGTTGACAGAACTTTTAATTGATCAATCGGTCCTATTTTCTTTGGGAGTGTTTTGTTTTATTTATTCTTATCAAAGTTAAAAAAAATCTCGTTGTATATTGCATTATGTAGGCTGCACAGCATTTTTCTTTACATAAGTCTAACCAAATGCACTGTCCCATGAAACTTTAATACTATTCAAACGCAAACGACTTGTTACAATTCTATTTTAATATTTCTCTGCTTTATTTTTATAGCTTCACCATTGATATAATATCTCGCATATAGGGTACGAACTCTGTACCCCACCTACCTGCAAATTTTCAAACCCAATGCCGCGCTTTGTCTTGTTTCTCTCTGGTGCTAGGAAATGACAGTCGTTCTCTTGGATAGGAATCGGATAGAACCTCAGATAGGATCAAACCTACGTCGCATTTACAAAGAATATGACGCTGTGCCGATGCGCCACGACACTACTCTACTGTTTCGGTCTAAATGCTATGTATTATAAAAAACATATTATTAGATATAACAATGAAAGCTGAAATTATAGTATAATTCATACAAGTAATCTTAATTAGAAAATTAATGAGCTTTATATACTTATATACCGTTATTGGTCCCGTTTTATGTTTTGTACATGAGCAAAATGTTCGCTTATCTATATAATTATAGTACTCCAACTGCTACAAATATAACTTGGGAATTACATTTTTGTCCGCCTTATTATTTTTATATAATTTAAGTATAATATAGACATTTTTTTTTTAAATTTGTCGATTTTCCTACTTAAGCAAATGTATATTTTTTGCATCTGCCTTTCGAAGGAATTTTCAGTGCTACAATTTATCGTGGCAGCTATAGAATATTAGTAATAGTAGTCATTTGAATTGAATACAATTGATTGTTTAAGATTTTGCCTATTAATAATGTAATTCATAGGATTACCATTTGTGTCAATAAAGTAAAGAAGATTTAACGTTGAACTCTGTTCCGTCTTCTATAAATCTTAAGAAATTTTGATGGCCGTCCTTGTGTATCCTTTTTCATAAAAAGTAATTAAATTGGCCTATTTAAAAAAAATGGACTAGTCATGTTAACATTTTAATTATATTTAAAAATTATGAACGTAAAATAAGATTATTTAATTCAGTCAGGGCTCAATTTATGTTCTTCGACCACCTTCATGCGTCATTCGTTACACCATTGTTCAATAGATTATATTAATTAACGATTTTATAATGGTCGTAATTAAAAAAAATTGAATATCATCGTCATATCTAATGCAAAATTCATTTCGTTGTGTAAATAATGAATATTGTATACTACTTAAAGTAAGAATCATATATTTTTTATGTTAACTTGTTAACTGTGTATAAATTAAAGGCATATATACATTAATATATTAACATATGAAAATTGATATAATTATGTACACTTCAAATCCGCTTTTTTTTATAATTTGACAAATAATTAAAATGGTTTGACAAAACATATTTACTTAAGTTTTAATTATTTAGATAAGTATTGCTTTATAACATTTATGCTTGTACTTAAATATAATTTAACATATATGTGTATAATTTTATATAATTTTGTATTATGCCGTCAAATCCTTTTACATTTTTTTTTTATATTTTAAATGTGAAAGTTTGTCAGTATGAATGTTTGTTCCACTTACATCAAGATTAAGACTAAGCTAAATTTTATGTAAAAAATTAAAATTTGGCTATAATATAACAATAAGTTTAAGCAAGCGAAGCCACGCTGATCTTGTATAATCTACCTGGATCCCTTAAAAACTATAATACACATCATAAATAGTAAAATTTGCTAGTCAATACATTTTTGTTAATATATCAAAATATTGTATAACTTACTTATTACATTATCTGTTGAAATGTCACATTTTTTTATATATCAAATGTGTAATTTATTTTCATTTTAAAAATATTTTTTATATTTTGAGACTATTTACAGTCACAGTCAAGTCACAGTGAATCAGCTTCACGCTATGAAGCTTAAAAATGATCAATAGAGAGATCAGTAGAAATAACTTAAAATTAAATACTTTCTCATTTGTTATGAGGTATTTCAATTATATTATATTTGTTAGACTTCTTTAATGCATATATTTAAATTGATTCGGCAACTAGCAATCCGTCCGCGGCTTCGCCTGCTTGCACTACACAATTATTCATTCTAAATTACTTTAGTGTTTTAATAATATTACTATTTTAAAGACAATACCTATTTATTCATAAAAAATCAGCCAATTCAATAAATCAGTTATTTTGCAGCAATTACTAAGTAAAAGCAAAATACTTTGTATTGATATAACTTTTATTTAGGAACTGATTGTAATAAAACACCGAGTATATAATAAATGAAGCTTGCAAAAATACAATAGTGGAAAGTGTATTTAAATCTGTTAAACCATTTCTTAGATTTGCGTGCACAAACGCACTGACAAACCTACAAAAATATGTTTTGGGTTCTTTTGCATTAATAAATGCCTCTATTAAAAGCTTATGGTACTTAAATGCAAAAATCTTCAGGAAAATAAATTCTACAACGTACTTAAATTGCGTAACGTTTTCTAAAACCCAAAAAAAATTGTTTATCATGTCATAATAATGTAAGTTGATACTTGAAACTTTTCATGTAGACGTGTGTTTGTTTGCGATTTATAAAGTTTACGAGCGCATTGTAGATAGGTAGATAAAAATAAACAAATTAAATGTTTATAACGATCATGACATAACTAGGTTTTTTTACTAATATAGATTTTTATGAATTAATTAAATTATTACGAAAAAAATAATAAGATTGTTTGTAATAGAGTGCGTAGTTTATATAGTATAGATTCCACTTAGTATTTTAAGAATAACCACTTGTTTATCTCAAACGACAATAGCCTGTAATTTTAAAGTTAATTTATTTTATAAAAGTGATAGATTCATATTATGTATTTGTATGTACATATTTATCTTTAATAACTTTAGACATGGGCGTAGGAATAGAGGATGGGCAATGGTCCTTCTTCTCGAAGTTGGACCTTATAATTTTTACTTACAAAAAAATTAAGACTGAAAAATTATAAACGACCTTTACACAAAAATAAATTCAAAAACATTTCTTTACAAAATTTCATTTTACCATTTTGAAGAAACACTCAACTGTATATATAGAACTACTGTAAAACTAAAGTTACACAGGAATTCACCCGTTTGTTCTGAACAATAATTTATTTTTCATCTGAATTACTTTTATGATCTAATAACGTTATCATTTCAAAGACAATAACCATACATTGATAGCTAAAATTTCATTAAAGGGAGGCTTGCCAAAATGGAATAGTGGCAACTGCATTTAAATTGGTTACGCAGTTTTTGAGGTAAGCTAGAACAAACGCACATACAAACAGACAAAAATTTTAAAAATCATCTTGAATAAATGCCCCCAATAATAGATTTTTTACGTGTATCTTCCATGGATACAGTTTTATTATAAGTTTAGATTTTTTATGTATTTTTTTACTGTGATGTTTACTGAGTGACAAATGACAAACTAATATTTAAATCTCTCACCTTGTTGTCATTACAATAGTCTAGAGATCCGCCCATGTCTTTAGGGTACCTGATGATGCAACTAAAATATTCCGCTTCCCACCTGATTTTTGAATACTTTCGAATATTTTTTAGATGATGTTTTGAGTTTACGATTTTGTCAAGAACTAACATATTATGTACATTTTATTCTTTTTGTGTGGTGTGGTCTTATTTTTAAGGTTGATTTAATTTTACATTGTATTATTTTGTCTATTTCACGTTGACACAAAAAAAGGCGTATTACAAATTGTTTTATCAGGCTTTTTTGTTTGTACAATTCAATGCGCACACGCAGTTATTTGCTTATGATTATGAAGAGATGACAGAGATTTGTTCCGAGTTTGTATTCACAGAAAGAATTGTAATTTTTCTTTTATAATTTTTATATTATTTGTACTTAAATATTGACATTAATTACATAAATATGACTGAAAAGCTTATATTAAATAACTTATATTTATAAGAATATTTATTTTCCTATAACTTTTTGCTACTGAATTTACAATATTTTGATGCTATTTCAAGATAATTTTATTATTTATTTTGTTTGAAAAAATTACTTTTTCTATTTTGGGAAAAAAATAATAATTGTATTAGGCTTCTATAGACTAGTTAAAAATGTGGCTTCATTTAAAGTGGTGTTGACAAAAACACTCTGTATACACGTATACTCAAACCCATAAAAGATTTATTAACTTTATGAATTTATTTATTTAATTTAAAATAAATAAATTAAAAAAATCTGTGTTGAGTGGTAGAACTCAACGCTGCGCTTGTCCTCGACACCAGAGCAAAGAAATGGAATGAGGATCGAATGGAGTGGGCTAAACGTGTGACGTGTGTGTGTGGAGTGGATAAAATGTGACTAAAACCGACTGGCACAACCAGTCGGTTTTACAGTCATATGTTGTGCCCCTGCGTCACGACTGGCCTCAAATGTTACCATTCCATTTGTAATGCTACCATTCCATTAGAGGAAAACATCACTATACAAAATTCATTTTTTGGCGAAACAACAATATAATTTTACACTTTTGGAGAGATCCATCGTTAAATTCCATCACATTTTCGCCCCTGTCGCAGAAAAACGTCTTCACTCCAAAACGAAAGGTAAGTAACTAAGTAATATGTTCAAAAACATCTCATTTGGCCATCTGTACTTTTATTACATTTAGAAACAATACATCTTCCAAAATAATTTTATTGTATTTGGTTTGCTTTGTATCGCGCCCCAAAATGTTTATCTATAGTAAAAAGTAGACAACTAATTGATATTTGCCGACTCCTGGTCATAAACCGTAAATAGCGTTTATTAGTCGGCATTGCTGTCGGAATTTCTTTGAATTTATTTTTGCTAAATTAGTTTTGTTTATTATAACTCTATTATATATATTTCTGTCCTATGCAAATTCTTAATAGTTAAAGATTGCGGCAATCGTTATCAAAGCAAACGAGCAGAAGACGAAAAGAGAGAGAGTTTATTGAAATGTGTTTTTTCATGTTTTTCTTAATAAAAAAAAATATCCGCAATAATTGTCAACCTTCATTATCTTAAGGAAACATGATGTAATTAATACCTTATAGTAAGTAGATCGATATTTGTAAACATTTATTTAGTTAGATAATTTAGTCATTTTCAAATGATAATTTAAATGAGTTTTATTATTTACAAAACAGATTTAGCAAAGACTCAATTAAATCATGGATTCATTATTTCACTTGAAAAATAAGGATGATTCCATCTTTAAATAGTTTTCTGTTTGTACTTAATATGATTAAAATCATCATTTAACAGGTGAAAAGCTAGAATAAACATTGATTTTAAGATTGACCTTCTATTATATAATATTTTACTTTAAAATATAAGGCAGACCGCGCATTTCATGTTCTATTCTCAGTCAAACGGAACCGGAACAAAATATTTGAAATGATGGCAACATTTGCTTGCGGCAGTTATTTTCCAGGCAACCATGTGTTTTAATGTTGAGAAAAAAAATAAGCCTTCATTTGATATATAATTCATTAAAAAAACACATGAGTGTAAAAAAAAAACAATCATGCCGTAGATTTGTGAGGAGCAAACTCTTTAATTTGCTTTCAATAATAAATTCGTACACACGGGACAGTACGTGTTGAGCCTTTACTGGAATCTGGATACCTGAGTCGCCTGAGAATACCAGGACAATGTCATCCGCGAAGCCTGTACGTGCACTCCGAGTGCCGCTACTTCGTCAAGGTGATCCAGCATTAGCGTATCTAGAGATATTTTCTGGTGGGGCCTGGACTTTAGCTTTGAACAAATATGTCCGTGTAAATGTTTTTTTTAATTTTTCTGGGCAAATTTTGTTATAAATATAATTTCTGGGGTGAGCACTAGACTACTCTGGAGTGGACACGGACCACCCGGCTCCCACCCTTTCTACGCCCATGGTGGCCAGAATCAGATTCCAGAACGTTGGTCCGATAATTGAGCCTTGTATGCAGCCTTTGGTCGTGGGTAGGCTGTACTCATTGTCGGCATAGCGGATTATGATCCTTCTGTCCACGAGCCTTCTTAAATTTATCGGGCATGCAGGCCACCACGCACTAACAAAGGTGCCCTGTATATCTGGTTATCCAGGTTTATCAGCTTATTGCCTTATCTACATCACTTTAAGACTTGAGTGGAATACCTTGCAAATACTGATTATTAACAAGTGTTTTCTTTTTCTTAAATTCTTGCTATTTGAATTAAGTAATATTTAAAATTAAATACCAATAACGAGAATTAATCTCATTTAGAATTTACTTTAACAGAATAAAATGTTTAAAATTCGGTAATGTAATGGTTTTATTTCTACACCTTTGCCTCTTAAAACTTCAAGAAACTAAAATTTCACGGCATGTCAGCATAACTTCACATTGTAATAGATATTTCATACTTCTACAACTTCCATCTGGACAAAAGATAAATATTGCCTAACGTATAAGATTTTATTATATGTTTAATGAAGTATCTCTCACGTGATGTGATCGCTGTGACTGCTATCAGTTTCAGTATTAGTCGTATGTTCAATAACGGGTGGTCAACAGTCTACGTAAAAAAAGTCCTTTAGATCAGTTAGTAGTACATACATAAATACATTACAGTCACAAGTAGGTCACGTCATTTTAAATGACTTGTTGCTTGCCATCTTTGTATAACTATATCAAATAGTGCGTGCCGAGTATACAATTATAAAAGCGCGAGCCACTAGCTCGCGCAACGACGGTTCTGTACAAAAATTGGAGGTCTCGAGCTTTTTCTGAAATTCAAGCTTAGCTTAGCCAGAGCCCTTTAATCTGATACCTCACTTGAACTAGCGGCTTTAATATCCAATTTTGCCTCTTTTAAGGTTATTATTTTTTTAGAATTTAACCACAAGTGTAGTTTCAGATTTTCGTATCCTTTTTTAAATAAATGTTGAAACACTTTTTTTTCACTAAATTATGAGGCCGTAGATCTGAGTATATATATATGGTTTGAATTTCAACTCGATATCTCCAAGCACTTGAGATAAAGGCTCGGATGTTCAGACAGACAGACGGACAACAAAGTGATCTTCAGAGGTTCCTTTTTTCTTTAAAAGTTGCGGAACCCTAAAAAAGGGCAATTTAAACAACGAAATTTTTGTGAAGAGTTTAATTTTGGCCCATTTTTCAACAAGAATATATTTTTGTTTAAAGAGGAAAAACAAATTGATATATAGGAATTATTTTTTTTCATATTTCCCAGCACATATTTTTGGTCTAGTGAATATTTTTACAATTTACATAATTTAACTTAATATACATGATTTCCAAACAGTAGTTGGTTTTGTATACATAATTTTTTTCTTTAGGCATTATCTAAATGTCAATATAACAATTTTTACAGATAAAAATAAATTTAACAAAAAACTTGGTATTGGTATGTGCCACTATGAAAAATAACAATTGATTTTAGCCCTTTATTTTTGTATATAGAGCATGATTTGAATTTCAAATAGTGATATAAAACTGTATGATATGCAATTGCAGCGTACTTGAATTTAAATAGTTGACATTTCCTAATAATTTGGCAATGTAAAATAATTTAAAAATAACCTTAAATTTGTACTTGTACTAGTTCGTAATCCACTTCATAATTTACAAAATATGAACCCTAGTTCCTATTCACAACATCCGAAATTCAATCTGATATAACGAAAATAGCGGAAGACAAATTACGGCAATTTTCCACATCCATATATATACCACACATGTATTTATTTATAAAGCACATTTTAGCTTACTTTTATTTAATATCAAGGAAATGTTTACATCTCAATCTAGACCTGTCGTTATTCTTGTCTATAACTTTTTAAAATTCAAAAATGCATTTTAATTATTGTATATCATAACTGCAATGTTTATAAGATTCTTCCTTATACGAAATTCACGCATCTTGTTTAGAATGTTATAATCACAACATATATCATGTCTGATGAAACTAATATCACAGATATACAGATTTTTGACAATCAATTTTACAGAATAAAAGAATATTAAAGCGAATTAGAATATGGTGAAGAATTTACATAATCAAAAAGTAAACTGAAGGAAGCTTTCAAGGTTTTTTTATTTAATTTTTAAAATTAAAGTGTGCACCAACTAAAAAATAAACTAAATAAATATTCTCAGTATCGGCAGGCAATCATTAGTCTTCTAAAAGTGTTTGATTAAAGCATGTGACCAAATTAGTAACTCTTCACGTTACATCCCGAATTTTGAAGCCCCCCCGAGAGCACGATAGATTAATTGAACACAAATGCTCTCGTTTTCTTTTCCCAATAAGCGGAGCAATGTTCATTATGCAAACCGTAACATGATGAATTGATTCCTCCACTTTGTTGAATAGTCACAGTTATAAAACTTTCATTTTTTTTTACCATCTCTCTTGTAGCACAAAGGGTCGACAGGGGTGCAAATAGTATTATTTTGAAAAATATCTTTTGCAAATAAAAACGAAGTATAAAATATATCTTTCCTTGTTACTGTACAACCCATTGATGATTCAAGATATTTTCTTCTAATAATACTGTGACTTTACCGCTTATAAAAAAAAATTAAACATTAGTAAATCAGGTTAAAACATCATTGACTTCGAGTCCAAACAAATAATTACAAAACGGATACCTCATATAATTTATTTAGAGTGCCCGCTTGATTATTATAAATTTTTGTCAAAAAATTGCTTTAACCTGATCCCTTATACCGGTTTGAAGTATACAGTTATTGTTTCAAGCGGCCAGAAACAACACTCTTGATGCTGATTTATGTAAAATGTCTTAGTTTTTTTTTATATGTTCTATTTAAGCTAGACTTTAAGCGCCTACCCATACCCAGTTCTAATATATTTATATTACTAATTTTGAGTAAAAACAAACTAGTGCTAGCTCAAATGTATCTGTATGGGTAGGGGACGCATTCCACATCATCAAAAGTCTATCACAATTTATGTTAAGATCACGGACAAATTTAGATAGACTCTCACAAGAAGTAGGATATTGAGATAAATATTTTACTTTTTAACAATCGTAGGAAACCGCGCACAGAATCCAATATGGACAACGAGCGCAATGCCTTTCGTAAGTCCCGATGTTTATGTACACATTTAAAAATAGCCCTTATCAGGTTCAAAAGTCTCACGATAAACTATATACACGCACATTTCGTTACAATAAATTCATTACACTTTACAAATGAGTTTTTTGTTTTTGCATATTAATCCTATCTTTCACCAAGTCAGCAAGTCCAAGAAGCGGCGCGTGCGCGTGGCGGCGTTACTTATCAGAGTCGTCCTCGAGCGTGCGCGCCACGTACAGCGCGGGATCGATGACCTTCGGTATGGGTTTGATCTCCGTGCCCAGCTCCTGCTCGATGCGGTGTAGCGCGAAGCGGTCCTCGTACGTGATGAGGTTGATGGCGATACCGAGGTGCCCGAAGCGGCCCGAGCGGCCGATGCGATGCAGGTAGGTCTCGGCCATGCGCGGGAAGTCGAAGTTGATGACCACGTTGACAGCCTGCACGTCTATGCCGCGCGTGAACAAGTCCGAGCACACGAGATTGCGGCACAGGCCGGCGCGGAAGTCGTGGAACACGCGGTTGCGGTGCGCCTGCGCCATACGCGCGTGGATGTAGTAGCAGCAGTAGCCCAGCTCCGTGATCTTCTTGGCCAGCAGCTCCACGCGCTGGGTTGAGTTGCAGAATATGATGGACTGGTTGATTTGTAACTGTCAACAAATTGACTATTAGATGCCACCTATGAAATTATGACACATGTTAAGATGGAGGTAGTATACAGATTGTGACATGTGTGACAACGAGGTCCTAAATTTTTGAACTGATGTTCATATTTCAAAGTATGGTACAAGTCAATAATTCGGAAACCACTTTTTTGCATTTAATAACATCTATACCATATTCTTTTTGGCATGAGATTAAATGTAAATGAAGAAATACTGTTTCTAAAACTCTTATGTAACTTAAATTTTCATTTTATTTGGTCCAGGTTTAATCATGTTTTAAAATATAAAAAATCAATATAACAATAATCCAAAATAATCGGCAAACACCTTTATGGTTTACAAAACAAGAAACACAAAAAAAACAACAAAAGTAAGAATATCAACAACTGAAACCAGTCAAGTCAAACAGAAGATGCTGACGAGATTGCAGATGCAAGCATCCTCATGTGTCATATAGAGTAAGCATTGTACATATATACAAATAAAGTGTCATTTACAAAGCGGAAACTTCTGTTACTTGTATACATCATCATCATAATTTTAATTGTTTAAATACTTTAATGTGTTTCTATATTCATAGAGAATCATGAAATATGGGTGATGATTATAATGAATTAATTTGTTATGTAATTTAAAAATCAATATTATAATATGATAATTTTGAATTGTATAATTTAAATATATATATAGATGTAAGCTTTCACCTCTGCACTCTTAATGAATAGATTTTTTTACTTCATTTCTGAGTAAGATGGGACAGAGAAATTAAAGTCTATTTCTCCTTCAATTGAATTATGACAGAATACATATGGAAACAGTAGTGTGGCATTCAGTTGTACTCCACAACTAAATGCCGCGCTTTTTCCCTTCAAAGCAGTGGAAAAGTAAGTAAAGCTTAAATAGGTAAGCAGAAGAAGAAGGAATAAACTTTGCAAAGAAGGATTTAAAATAAAATTTACACCATATTAATACTGGTGAACAGGCTTTGTGCCACACTGCAAGTCTTAACAATGATTAATTTAATATCAAACAGTAGACTATTGTGACACTGTGGAAGTGTTTACAGAAAACAAGTCCAGTACCTCTTTATCTTCATGAGAATAGAAACCATCTATTTAAATCTCAAATTACAAAGCAAAGCTAAGTTATTTTGTCATATGCTAATTCCTGTCGTAGCGCAGCAGCACATTGATGGTTGAAGGTTTGAGTCCCACTCGGAGGAATGAATTATTTTCTATTTCTTGCTTTGGTAACAACACATCCTGGCATAGAGTTGCAATGTTTTAAACATTGGGTGGCGCAAATTGGAGTAAATTATAATAAGCCTCCCTCTGCTTACCCTTCTATCTGCAATGTAAAGCTAAAAAATCTTCATTTTGTTAAAGAACAATCAGTATGTTAGTAATTCACAAACCTTTGAAAATAATGTATTTAAACAATGCACTTTCTGCCTTTCCTGTACAAATGCATAGTACTGTGTGACTCCTTTCAAAGTGAGCTCCTCCATGAGATTAATCTCATATGGTTCTCTTAAATGTTTTTCCATGAACTGTTTAACACTTAGTGGAAATGTTGCAGAGAACAACAATATTTGACGTTCTTTGGGTAGCCTAAAAATTTGTAATCAAAATTGAATTTCACCAAGAAAAAAGTTAACAGAAAACAAACATTACTTTGTATACAAAGTTTATAGAAACTATAACATGTGTATATTCATTGCAAAAACTGCCTCAAGCATATATTGAAATTATAAGAACTTCTTTTGTGGTTGTTATAGAGCAATGTAGAGTTTAAACCCGAGGTGTAGGAAGTACATTAAAATTATTTCCATTTATTCCCTCTGCCTGCTCTCCTGTATACAAGACAGGATATATATGAATATATCCTTTGAAATGACGAGAAACTAACCGTGAAATAACTGTATCCAGCATGCCTTTAAAATCTTGAGAAAGCAGTTTGTCTGCTTCATCAAGTACCAGCATCCGACATTGCTCCATCTTTGCTACTTGTTTGTCCATGAGATCAATCATACGCCCCGGGGTGGCTATTATTACCTGAACTGATATAATTTATATTTTTTTTATAATTTTCGAAAAATTACTTCCATTTTACTCAAACTAACACATTGGTATGCCATTTTGAATAAAAAAAATATTATATTAAAATAAAGGGAATATTGGGAAAGGAGTGTCAAGGACACAAGGTGTTGTGTGCCTACCTTGCTGTGTACTTGATACAGCTTGAAGCTGAATAAATATTATATTATTTATCAATAAAAAATCTATCTACACCTTACATATAGGGCATTTATTTATTATTTTTCTTAAAAAAATATATTTAGCTATTTTTCAATCAAAAACTTTGAATCAATTTAGTTATAACATAGTGAGATTTCCGTAATGTAGTGGTGGCTCAGGATGTGCAACCTGCAGCATAGGATTCTAAACTTAAGGTTTGAAGTAATGTAGCTCATAAACAGCTTCACAGCCCATTATAGAACTTTGTGAGGTTTATCTACACACTATTAGGTGTTTTGATACAAAAAACTAAAAAAAATATTATTATTTAACTAAAGTACTATAAAAAGCTCATTTAATGAGGAATCTATTCCACAAGTTTATTTATTTGTGAGTTGAGGGCCCACATAGGTACATACTTAAAATAACCATCATCATCAGAGTCGAATTACTTATTTAGAAAACATATTAAAATTTGAACATAGTGGGATTTGAACCTATGCCTCTTAAAAACCTTTGTAGTGATCTGTCTACACCATACATTCTCATCAAGTTCCATCGAAGTTCTTGTATGCTTGCTACATCTAAAAATTCTTATTTAATTTATATGTTTTCTAAGTAAGTATTTTTCTTCCTCAAGTGTGGGATAACATATTATAAATTTTAATTATTTTATTATTTAATTATAAATTTAATAAAGAGCATTCTCTCTTGCCAAATAATAATTTTAACAAGCTTGATGAGAATGTATGACTTAGTAGTCAGAACGCTTGTATGGTTTCCAATTGGTGCAGGTTCAAATCCAGCTAAATCCAAACTTTTATATATTTAACTAAATAACTAAATAAAAAAAATACTATTTCTGAAGTGTGGAATAACACTTTAAATGTATATATAAAAAGATAAGCTGTTAATTCATGGGCTGAAGTTATTAAGCTAAATATTATTATATGAAGATATAAATAAGTAAATAATAAGAACTGGTAGAAATTCTTACCATTTTGATAAATACGCATTATATCGTCCCTCAGATTTGTACCACCCGTGGTGACCATAACACGAATGTCTGTGTGTTTCGCTAGCTCAATACATATTTGAGATGTTTGTAATGCTAGCTCTCTAGTAGGTACCACAATTAAAGCCTGTATACAATCTTTTTTTGGATCCACCTATAAAATATATAAATAAATGGTCAATACAAGATGTATATAGCATTTAATTATGTAATAAAAAAAATATAAATCAGTACTGTTTTTTCTCACTTATATGAAAGTGAAGGGGAATCCAAAAGTATCATCATTTTCAACTTTACTAATTTAATATTTTTTTTAATTAAATTATTAAAATGTGTTGTTATCATGCTTTTATAAATTACACAAAGATATTAAATGTTTAAATTGTTTTTTTATCATACTTGTTCTAAGACTGGAATACAATAGGCGCCTGTCTTGCCTGTACCGTTCTTGGCCCTTGCTAATACGTCTTTACCACTAAGTGCAATAGGAATTGAAGCCTCTTGAATTGGGGATGGTTTTTCCCAACCCTTTTCAAAAATTCCCATAAGTATTTCCCGTTTTAAACAAAATTCTTCAAATTCATTTCCTCTTGTGTCTGTCACATCCTATTATATATAAATAACAAAATAATTAAATTATAGGCAACAATGATATAATTAACATAAAATGTGGGTATCTTCAAAACTTACACTGGTTTTAATTCGTCTGTCTTTGGGGGGTAGTTTTAATTTTGCTTTCCACCCAATATCGTCCACTGTTTTATCGACATCTCTGTAATCACGAAGAATATAAGCTAAAGAGAAAGTATACAAGCTAAAACAAAGAGTAAATAAATATATTTTTCTACTTACCCTTTCTGATTGCTCATGTTTCCGACGTGATTACTGGTGCTAATTCTATTTTCGGTCATCATTTTGCCAAATTTGCCCCTCGAAGGGGTGACTAAACTTAGAAATTTATGAAGTCTTTATTAAAGTCCAACACTAAACAAATTTCACGACAAGTCACTTTTAAACACATAAGCTACTTTAGAAGTATATCACGTTCACTAACTTTGTCCGGAAATATCTGTAACAAAGGCAAATTATTAAATCAATTCTCGATAAGAACCAAAGAGAAGAGATTACGAGACGCGTCAACAAGCAATGTATACCTATCAACATATACATATACTAAATGAAGCGCAGATATAACTGAAACAATATTACAAATAAAAAGTAACTAAATTAATGTAGGCAAAGGTAGGTTGTTGTACGCAAAAAGCATTACGATCTTATTTAAATTCACCAGTAGATGATGAAGATTACGAACGATTAAATTTACAAACGAACTACTATATTTAATATGGCCGCTCTAAATTGAATTTCATAAATGTAAATTCTTACTCTTATGGTGTAAATTCTTAAAAATGGAAAATATAGTAAGTTAAAATAATTTACAATATTAATGAGCCGAAAGAAAAGTATTCGAATAAACAAAAATCACCTTGATAAAACTTTAAAAAAGACGACGACACTCGATACTCGACGACGACATCACAAAGTAAGCAAGCAAATGTGTTGCCAACTTGCCATTGCTATTTTGCCAAATAAAACATTTAACTTATTTTAAGTCATAGACATTGATCAAAATAACTTTATAAACTTAATAACAGATTTCAAAATTTTGTAGATATGTATAATAATATATATTTTACTAAAATATTTTGTCATACATTTTAATTATTACGATACGATACGATTAGGAGTTTTTGATTTTTATATAATGTAAAAAAATAAAGAAAAATTTGCAGCTATCACAACCCAGTCCAAATATGCTATGCAACATTTTTCATCAACATTGGCGAACCTTTACAAGCGTCTAAACGTTTTGATGAGTAAAGACGCTTATGCCTGCTACATATGTAACGATATATCGTAACGATTTAACATTGCAAACCAATTTGGTCAGATTAATCGATAGTGTGTATGACAAATCTTTGCAGATTATCGTTTATGACACGGTATGACGGTGGCAGTTATGACTTTGTGATGTGAACTTATTGCTTCTCTCATTAGTGTCATGTTTCTTTATTAGTTGAGTCGTTAATTATTTAGAAATTCTGCTTATTTTTCGTAATAAATTTTAAATCGTTTAATAAAAGGCTAGTTGTGGTGCAGAAGCAGAATCGTACGACTAAATGTGAGTTCGATTCCCGCTCTAAGTAATGAAATATAAAAAAAATATATGGGGAAATAGCTTGCTTTTCTATTAAATGCGACATAAGTTTCTGTGGAGAACTGATGATCAATTTCGATATCGAAAGCTAGTGAAGGCACAAAAATGACTGATTTATCTGCACAGTTTGAAATAACTCGTTGCGTTAGTTATTGCATTTTTATTTATTCATTGAACTTCACTTATAAAAAAGACAATAAAAAAAAGATTGATCTAAGACTGGATGAGAAAAAAATTGAGCTTAATAATTTCAATATTATTAATGAAATACAACTAACAGAGGGCATTCAACGCAACAGATTGTGGGTTCGGTTCCTGCTCGAGGAAATGAAATATTTTATATTTTCATTTCTTCGATCTAGTGTTGAGGGAAAGCGTTTAGATACGCTACTTAAATGTTAAATGAAAATGTTACTTTTTGTGTCTGGTGTTATATTTGACTATCTGCCACTGGCAGCACTGTATCTAATAAGTTACTCTATGCCTGCCTTATGATAATTGAGTATTGACATTTGACAGTAAAGCACCCTTTGGGTATATGTGTTCTGTGCTATAGAGTATATGTTCCTTGCTCTATAGAGTTTGACATTTTATCAATTATAATTCATATACAATACAAATTACAAATCAAAATACATAAAATTATATATCAAGTTGTTTTGGCTTTTAAATAATATTTGTATTATTTGCTGAATGTTTATCAATGATATACTAGTGAACAATACAAATTTATTCTTATGATATTAAATGTGATAAACAAGGAGTACCACATATATTTGTTCACATTATAAAAACATGTATGTATATATTTTTTTGCTTTATTAATGTTTCTTTAGATTTATTATGTTTCTTTTATGTTGTAATTACTGACCGCGATCACTTTTTTGTAGGGCTACATACTGGAAATCACAAGATCGTAAATTTTGTGAATTTTGCAAGTGCTGGTTTGCTGATAATAAAGTCGTGAGTTGTTGGATAATAAAACCTTAAATACTTTTAATTTATATATAATTGAACCGCTTTTAAAACATTTTTTCAGTCTATTTCATTTCACGAAAATGGTAAACGTCATAAAGAGAATGTTAAAAAACACATATCACAACTTAGCAAACGAAGTGCAAAAGAATTTAAACAGAAGGAAAAAATGGATGATGAAATTAAGAAAATGGAAGCTGCTGGAATGAGTGCTTTCTTAAAAGATGTTCAAAACAATGCTGACCTAACATCACAAGTATTACTTTTTATTAATTATGTTATATTAATAATCTCATAAATTGTAGTCTCACTAATCTGGATTGCAACACTACCAGAGACTGGAGACAAAGGAAAATAATATTTTTTGTAAATTTTATTAATTCTGTTTTACTACTATAACAGTGGAAGTAGAAGTAACCTATTAGTGCAAAATATTGTGTATTGACGACTCTTTGCTTACCAGAGCAGGAAAATGGAAATCATTCCTTATCATTCCTAAGTATGGTATTATAACCCACAGCTATTTTAATTTAATATCATTTTTGTATTTAATCTACTAGTGAAAGTGGTATTGATGCACAAGGGTGGAATTGTAAATGTGACAGGTTGTAAGTTTAATTTTCACTGGATGAAATTAAATATTTAGAATTTTCATTTCTGGTGTTGAAGCAAAATGGTGTTGATTTATGCCACTCAACACAAAAGGCCTCTAGAATTTGGCAGATATTGACGAGTGGAGTATGTTAACACTAGGCTCCCTCTGTATTCTGTGCTACATGCAGGATACACTGAAAATAGAAAAAAAAATCTATTAGTGCCACTATTTAAATATATTCTTAAAATGAATTAATGATATTTCTACACATACTGAGATCTTTTGGCAAACTATAGAGAAATTTACTCGACAATTGTCACTGGACAGTTTGATGGTAGGTTTTAAGTAGCCCAATCAAAACCTTAAGAATTATATTTGCAAGAAGCCAGATTTGTGGCTGATAAGGATTACAGTACAATATAAGTAATTTTTTTGTTTGGTTTTAAATTGTATTTCATATGTGGTAGGGCACATAGAGTGAACCTACTGTTAAGACACTTTGTTCTTCTGTTCCCCTCTTTAGGCTACTCCATCCGAGTAGGAATTGAACCCACAACTGTCATGTTTACAGTTAGACTCTGTGATGCGGCCTTGAGGGACACACTGTAATTCTAATGCATGAAGAAAAAAAAATTTTGTTTCTAGAGTATCAATGAGATGTTAGGACAACAAGGTAATAGTAACAAGGATATTGTAGTTGGCAACGTAAGTGAAAAGGAAGTAATTAACTGGAAGGAAATTAAAAGTGAAGATGGAGGATCATATTTCTGGAATATTCTGAGTAATGGTAAGTTTTTTTTTATTGAAAAGACAAGGCAAATGAGCATACATATTACCTGATGGTTAGCTAACACAGCTGCCCACAGCACCATGTAGTCAGTTACTTTTATTATTCTTATAAAATTATTTGAATATTACCATACACTTGAGTCTACTGTCCCTTATAGCACAGAAAAAATCAAGCTTCATAAGTCATCGTATCCAAAAGATAGAAGCATTTATGCATTGTTTTTAGTTAATTTTGTATGAAATTCATGCATGAAATTTGGCCCAAAATGAGAATTAACATAAATAAAGGCACAAATCCGGAAAGTAGAAATTTATTTGTTTTTCTTAGAAAAAAAAGATTACAAACTTATACTTGTAGTTCATTTCATACCAAATGAATGCATACATCCACAAATTTAAGCTTGTCAACCGTTGGCCGTTGGCATATAACCTTTAAATTGGTATGAAACCCTCGGTATGCCAGTCCGACTCGCATTTCACTGGTTTTTTATTTATTCTGTATCTCATATGTGTTAAGGAACTCAGTTTCCTACTTTCCATCCAATTTTGGAGACTTTCCGTGTTGACTGGCAAAACTCAAAACCACTGTTGCGATTCCTCATGACAGCACAAATTATAAGTTTTTTTCATATAATGAAATCTTATAGTATATATATAGTATTTATAATACGCAATGAAAGTTTTATTAATTTTCAGAAACTACATGGGACCCTCCAGATAAATATATATCTTTGAAAGAACAAGAGAAAATAAAAAATAGCGAAGGAGAAGAAAAGAAACGCCAGAAAAAACTTAAGTGTGTTTTCATGTATACATAAAGGTTTTTCATAAAAAAAAGTGACACTAACCACTAAAAAGTAATATAGTAAATAAGTTCCTAAGGTTGTCATAGGAACACAGTGTCTGACTAAACTGTATAATAAATTGTTATCAATTTATTTGCTCTGTTAACGCGACATAGCGTGGTGTACAGTTCCGCCACCCAACACGCAACGTTTTGAAATTTTGGGGGAGCTGGGGAAAGGAGTGTCTTGACAGTATATCCCTTTTGCCTACCCTGCTTTATGTGGTATATAGTGTGAAGCTAAAAAAAACTAAACTGCTAAAGCAATATTTGAGGCCAGACGTGGCACAGGGGCACAAGCGTGTGACTGTAAACGCGACAGATTGTGGGTTCGATCCCCACTCGAGTAAATTAAATATTTAATATTTTCATTTACTAAAAGAACTCAATAAGAGAATCTCAAAAATACGTGTTTTATCACATTATAAATAGCAAGACTAATTACTAACTACTTATCTATTAAATATTATTTCCAGGAAAGAAAAACAAAAGGAAGCTATAAAGGAAATGAAAGCTCACATAGCAAGGGAAAGTATGAAAGAGTTAGCTGTAGAGAAAATTAAACCCTTAACTAAAGTTGATGTGCCTTTTGGACCGGTGCCTTTAAATAAACCTTATGGATCTTGGAAACCTGTTGAAAAAGTGTAAGTGTTTCAAAAATATATTTTGCTTGTTAAGTATTTATCTATTTAGCATTATGAAGCTGATGAGTATTATATATATTAATGGTTCTAATAAGAAAACTATATTTATTTATCGGCATTTCATCGTGTTAATTGTTTCGATGTAAATCACTGAATATTCGTTAGAAAATGTCATTTAGCGTAACTCATAGTATTCTTCCATTTAGATTTGATCACACAAGTGAAGCCACAGTTGGGTTAATATTAGTAGTTTATAGAAAGTCTATAGGCTATATTGTACATCAAGTTTATCGTTTCGACGTAACAAACTGTACCTGCAGTTAGTGCTACCTAAGAGGTAGCTCTAAAGCTACCTCGGGCACGTTGATTGTGTACATACTCTTAGTTATTTAGTTGAACTCCTAAGTATTTCCATTGGGCCTAATGAGCAAGCCGGCAGGTAGAAATATATAATAAGTACTTAATAACATTGGTGAATGATCCTAATAAATTATTTTAAAAAATATATATATTTGAATGTGGTTAAAGAAATTCTATCTTTTTTACAGTCCAGAAAAAACAGTGGATTTACAATTACCAAAAGTAGAAAAAGAAATAATACCTCCGCCTGTTGTTGTTGAACCGGAAATAATACAATTTAAAGAGAGGCGTATTGATTCACTTGGTGAAGGTCCCGTAGAGTTCAAGAAGCGAAAATTTAATAATAATAAGCGAAATATACGACAAAAAATCGATGACGATTGATCTTTAATTTTTAATAAAATGGTTTATGTTAAACATTTCATCTTTTAATAATCTCTACAGGGTTTACTCACTTCTACTGAATTATACGAGTGGTCCCATAAGTACCTAGAATACATAAAAAAAGTTTTGGAAAAGTGGCGAAATCTGGAGAATACAGTGGATGGGGCAGTAGTTCGTAGCCTAATTCCATGTCTTGGTTTAAAAAAAGGAGGGAAAAGTTTATGCAGGACATGACCCACGCAAACTTTTGCTTACTGTGTCAGCTATCTCGCGCTCCTTCAATTGGCGATCTACCAATACGTGATCGGGGATTTTTGTCAGGTTATCTTCCTTGGTAGCCGTTTTCGGAGTACGGCTCATTAAGAACCGCCGTGCGACCACTTTGAAACTCGTTAGACCAATATTTGACAGTCGCCTTCTAAGGGAAAAAATCACCGAATACATAATCATATCGAGTTTATAATCACCGTATAGAGATTGCGCTGTGAACATTTCCCTTCCAAAAACAAGAACCGAATCACCGACCGATATTACTCTTTTCTCATTTTCTTAAAATCCGTCGTCAGCCGTTTACTGTGTAAAGCGATTGGTCAAGGTCATCTACTTCGCAAATTCCTTTATGACTTTGAAACAAGGAGAGTTGAACATTTTAGGAATGCTAACATATAGTATTCCTCGTTTCTTTCAAAGAATAGAAAGTAGAACCAAACGTTCTCATCAAGCTACGTCGAAATTTTGAGAACGTATGGCTTAGTGATCAGAGCGCCTGGTCGGTTTCCAGGAAGCGCGGGTTCGGGTCCCGTTACGTTAAAATTTTTATACGTTTTCTAAATAAGTATTAAGATGTTTTTTTTCATTACATATATTAGCAATTTCACAGATGAGCACACTCTTCTTCAAAAAATTTTTTATAAATATTTTCATAATACCATCATTTAAATATAACCTCACTTAAATCAGATCAAAAAATAAAAACGTGTTAAAGTTCAATAATTTTTTTATACGTTTTTATTAGGCCAATTTGTAAATATGTAATAAAATCTAAATATCTGAATGATACGCGTTGGTATTTGTTGTATCATCATGAAACTTTGCAATTAGTAGGTATATGTAGATTAGATGACAAGAAGAAGAAGAACGGTCTGATGATGGAATTGAAAGCCCCCGAACTGCCCACATTAAACATATCGAGTTTATGATCTTTACAATCGTATTATGTGTTCTGTTGAAAAATACGTGTTGTTAATTTTTTAAGTATTCATTTATTTTGTTACAATGAGAGACAACAAAAAAAAAACAACAGAAGGTAGATTTTCATGTCAACAAATGATCGCGAATTATGTAGAGTTGTATATAATAAGTGGGGTATTCAAAAATGTCGTATATATAGATAAAATAATTTCTGGACGTCAACCGTCATTAATAAAAACTATCCGTTTGTACATTTTTTACAACTAATAATAAATTCTTTGTTGTAGTAAGTTCTTGTTACCTTCAACTATCGTCACAGCAATATTTTATAAATTATAAAATAAATAAAATAAAATACCTTCACGCTGTATCCCGCACACATCAGGGTAGGCAGAGTGAACCTAGTGTTAAGACACTCCGTTGATCACTTTCTGTCGAATTCTGGAGGCATTGCGTGTTTATGTAGTGGTAGAACTTAACGCCGCGCTTTGCCTCGACACCACAGCGAAGAAATGGAATATAAAATTTAAGTAAATATTTCATCTCCTCGAGTAGGGATCGAACCCACAACCAGTCGGTTTTACAGTCAACTTTGTGCCATTGCGCCACGACTGGCCTCTTTAATAATTATTATAACATGTAAAGTGCATGTAGGTATATTTCTATTTAAATCAAAACTAAATTAGAATGATAATGTGATATATGATAATAATATGGTGTGTTAACTGACCTTATAAAGCTACGTGTGTGACTATATGTAGGACTACCCATCACTGAAGGACAGCGTTAAAGAAATTCGCTACTTTTACATTTGAAATATCTAATGTTTACTTACCTTAGGTAAGTAAATAATAAAAGTAGTGATTTTTTTAACGCTGTCCTTTAGTGATGGGTATGATGAAGGTATCCAAATGGACGGATACTTCTCAATTTTTTATGAAAAGCTGGCCAAATAGTCTCTTATATTTATAGGTATAACTAGCGGCGGATACGCAGAAATCATGTATGACAGATTTTTTCTCCTTTAAAAGTTCTAACCGTCCTGCGCCCTTTGAATTCAGGCGATTTCGGCTATCTTCCTTAGGTCGTCGGTTCACTTGGTTGGAGAGCCGCCTGTACTCCTGTACGTGGCCGCCATTTGAGGACCTTTCTTCCCCATCGGTTATCCGTCCTCCTGACAATATGTATGTACGCCTGTGGTATAGCCTGCGATGAGGCTTGCGGAGAAGAACCACGTCTCAGCGCCGTAGGTCAAAACTGGCAACACACACTGGTTGAAAACTTTTGACTTCAAGCACGGAGGGATACTAAACGAGAAGATTAGACATGATCTTTGTGTTGTCCACTTTCATCGTAAGACCTACCCGCTGTGAGGCGCTATGGACATCCCCTAACATAATACTGAGTTCCTCCAGGGACTCTGCCAAGATGTCATCGGTAAATAGAAAGTGTTCGCTGTTGATGTTAATATCATGTCGGTTCCACTCCATCAGCTTACACACTTCTTCCAGTGCTGTGTTAAACAGTTTCGGCGATATTACATCCCCTAACCAAATCTAACCTAATTTCGCACAAAAATCATATATGACTGTATTGTAATTCTTTAAAAGTTCTAAATAAAAGTCAATGACAGCAAATATAAGTGATTACTATACGCTATCCGTTTTACAAATAAAAAACAAGAGTAAAAAGTTAATTTACGAAATTATTTTACATAATGTAAAATTATTCCTTATTCAATTAAATGCATAAAATACACTTTATCGAAATATACAGTAAAAATGTACACTCTAAATATGTTATTTCAATTAATACCTTAGATTTTAGATATCAGAGAAATAATGTACGTACCATGTGCATAATGTGACCAGACGTTGTGTTGTTGTTGTGACCGTTTTGAACGGGATTGTCCCGTTTTTGTTCCCGGTGTCTCGAAACATACTTGCCCACCGAAAATCCGGTACCAAAATTGGAGGTCTCTAAATTTTTTCAAGCTTAGCTTAGCCAG
This sequence comes from Heliconius erato x Heliconius himera, assembly GCA_013421005.1. Taxonomy (NCBI): domain Eukaryota; kingdom Metazoa; phylum Arthropoda; class Insecta; order Lepidoptera; family Nymphalidae; genus Heliconius; species Heliconius erato x Heliconius himera. The sequence goes on along the minus strand of JAATLQ010004054.1, from coordinate 55,693 downwards.
AGCCTTTTCATCTGATACCTCACGTGAAGTACCCGCTTTAATACCAAATTTGCTCCCCCGTTTAAG